>BBSZ01008540.1:0-12959 GCA_000981365.1 Subanguina moxae
AGGAGGCAAAAATCAGCATTTTCGACACCTGCTTTTTTCCATTGGCCAAAAAGCTTTCTTCCTGTTTTACCTAGAAGCGCCGTTGAAAAAGGCACCCGTGGGTCAAAAAATCACTTCCATATGAGGCTAAATTTTGGCGCCAAAAGTTTTTCATTCAAAAATTTTTACAGAAAAATTTCTCCAACCACACGTGTCCAATTTTAGGCTCATTTTAAAGCCGACAGCATGTAGTTTTCAGGAAAAATACGAAACCCCAAAGAGGACTGCTACAGACCGAGTTATAGCCTGCAAATAAAATTTTGTCAAAAAAACGCTACGAACTTTCTTTACAACCCAATAATATTATCTTTGCCAGGTTTTCGTTTCTTGTTGGCTTTTAGCCACAAGGATCTGAGACAAACAAAAAAAATATTTTTGCTTTTACGCCAAATTAAGTGCAAAAAAGACTAGTATTATCTTTGTCAAATATCTCTTATGGCTATTTTGATGTTTGTGTTTTGCCTTTAAAATTGTGTCATGGACAGCCATGAACACATGCTACTAAATATTTTTTTGTATTTTTATGAAGACAAAAACGCCTGTTTAATTAGAGTGGTTTATTTGACAATTTCCGTTCCATTTATTCTGCAAGTCACATAGTGTTCTGAAGTGCACTAACCTTGCTTATGAACAAATACTTTAATTGACGAGTATGCACAATTTACTTTGCGCTTTTCTATAGCTTATGCAAATGTGTCTATTTTTTTTTTCAAATTGTATTCTTTTGGAATGAATGCGTCGAAATTTAAACACTGATTAATAAGGGATGCTCGCCAGTGATAGTCAAGAACAGAAAAAGAAATCTAGCTTGAGAATATTCGGGTGTCATAAAGTCATAAAATGGAATCAGGTTATGTATGGAAGAATTGAAGCCAAAACTCTAAAGATAGATGCAACAAGGACGAGAAGATGTACAGCAATACTTTGGCGAGCTATAAATCTATCGGTTTTATTGTTGTCCAATAAAACATTTGTTATTTAGTTAAAAAACAGTTAATTAACCTCAAATGTTAAATGAGCTGCGCAATAAATGGAACGAAAATTGTAAAATAAATAAAAAAAATAACTTCTTCTGCCTCAGACTGCATATGTTTTTTTAAATTAATATAACCATAATTGATTTTTAAGTGTTTATATTAACAAGATTCAGAATTTATCTTGTATAAAAATGGTGTAATTTGCAGGCTAGCAACACTGGTTTCAGACAATAGTGGCAGGCAAACTGGATGTTCTCTGCAGATACCAAACTGAGGTGGGTTAGTGTTATACTAGAAGCTAGTAGTCTCTTGTCTTCGCGGCTCATGTTGCGTTAAGTTCGCCTTATTTTTTATATACTTTGTTATTTAAAACATTTAAAAAAATGCGAGTCAGACCATTTAAAATAAGATGAGTTGAAAAAAATGGAAAATAGTGCGATAAGCAACATAGCATACTAAAGTAATAGTGCGATAGTCACAGTCTCTGGTTGAGGACTTGTTCAAGTTTTGGTTGGCTCTTCTGTGTCAGAAATTTTTTCGTGTGCATTTCAACTAAAGGGCTCCAAGGACTGGAGTGAGGCCTAAGGGGTGTGAAGGTTAGACATGCGCGTATAAACTTACTTACTAGATGAATCCGAGCAATAAAGTACTCTCACTTTCCCAAAAAAGAGCTTTTCTAAACTCTTACCCATTTCCCAAATCATCTCATTAGTTTTCTGTGATGAATTTCTAGACTTGAAAATAACTTTTATAAACAACAAAAAACCATTAATTGGAATTTTTTGTAGTAGGATCAAAGAATTTTGTGTTAACAAATTTTTAAATAGATTCTAAGTTGATGCAGAAGCCATTTTCTCCTAGCAAATTTTTATGTTCTGTGTGTGTGTGGTAAAAGGGCTCATTCAGTTTATTTTATTTGTTACTTTATCTCTAGACACCTAAGCTCATGTTTCGTATTTTCTCTGGGTTATTTTTATTTGGTTTCCTTTGCTTACATTGCTTGGGAAACATGCTTTGGAGAAAAATTAATAGAAACCTTTTTTTAATAATTTTTACTCTTAAAATTTATATTTACATGTTATATTTGCACCTGTGATTCTTCTAGAAAAAATTTCAATTTAAAAACCAACGGCACTACTAGGATATAGCAGCCCCCCCAATCGATTTTTCCAAAAGTGTCTAATGACCATTTTTATGTATGCCAAAAAAAGAACAAAAAAAAAAGTATTTTAAATGGTTTCAGCGCTGTATTGGGAGGGAAAGGGAAAAGAATAGGGAATACACTTAAGAATATACTTTGTAAAAGGGCTACTCAACCATATTTTATTGGGAAAAAGGGCTTTATAAAGGAGTGGAAGGGACAATTAAGGGGCCACTCTGTAGGAAAAGAGAAGATATTGAACATAGTTTCCCTTACAGGGACTTAAAGCATAAAGAAGCTCTGGCATCCAGAGCTATTGTCATGCATTCAGAGCTTGTTCTCGAGTGATTTATGTCTCAGGTACGTTTGTGTGCGCATCTTAATTCCAAGCCTCGAGCCCCTGTCGCCCCCGTAAGCTCATGAGTCGATACCTTTTAAGTCCAATACCTTTCATCCACTTTTTGCCTAAAAACATGAATGAATTCCAATTTTTATTGAATGTAATGAATAAATATTGGATTTATATGCGCTAATAAACCACCTGGTCATCGACGTTCACTTTTCCAGATTCAAACTTGGAGAATCATCGATGGCATTTCATTTTTGTAACAGTTATGGATCCATGCGCTCGATTGATGAGAGTAGCGCCCACCAACGCATTAGAACTTCTCAAAAACTCATATTTGAACAACTTTCGAACATCGACACCTGACAAGCTCATTCTATAAAAAAAAACACGCCAAGTAATACATCAAAATGACCGCAAGAGAATGCTCTTTCAGAACAAAAAAGTTGGATCAAACAGTAACAAAACTTAGTTATCAAACTGATAGCTTTTTCTGTCCTATTTACAGTATTAGAAATGCTTAACAGGGACTAGAACAAAAGGGAGCACTAAGGCAAATCCCGTCCTCCCTTTCCGATTGTAAATTAGGGGTTTTTTATCGATGCAAAGATTTCTAAAAATATTTTAATCTTTTGACGGAGAGCTGGCATTTAAATTGCATTGCCAACATATTGCAACCACAAGAGTGGACTTTAGATTGACATTTCCGTAAGTTTCGGAAAACAAACAAGGCAGTCATTTTGCGTCAGTTGCTTTTTGATGGAACAGATTTGGCATTTCTTCCACTTTTTAACATCAATATTTAACAACTACGGCAAACTGCCTTTTAATTAAAAAAATTAATCTTTATACAGTAGGCGCTAAAAGAAGATTGGCTCTATCTTAGAATCGGGTGCGCTTTTTTGGTGAATTTGGTTTTTTAAAACCCCAGGAACTATTCTTTGGCATACAACTAAGCCCTAGGTTTAGGGTAGGCCAGCGTAGGTTAGCCGTTAAGCAGTAAATTTAGGTGAAATAGGGTATGTGCTGAGTATCAGATGACCTAAGCTGACTTACTATAAGCCTTAGTTCGGGTTTTAAACGAAAGTGAAAAATCAACAAGGGAACTAGGGTATGAAACACACCCGATTCTAAAATAAGGCAGGAAGTTTGATCAGTACAGCCAACAAGTCTTAGATTATTATTTTTTATTTTTTGCTTTTTTGTTTATTTAGTTTTTATATATGAATTCTTTATTTAAATTGCATTGCCAACATGTTTTTGGCTACAATGCAAGCACATTTGAGAGATTTTCGGCTAAATTTAGAAGTCCCACATGACCCGAAAGTTCTTTTTAATCACTTTTTGTGCCTTTTCATTAATAGACGCATAGAAAAGCACTAAAAAGAACTGGGAAGAACCGTTTAGACAAAAATGGGGATCGAGTATATAAAGAAGTTCTAGTATAAATACATGTGTTTATGCATCCACAGTTAAACTCAAGTAAATTATGCCTGAGGTATGTAGGTGTAGAAAACCTTATTCTAGATATACGCGTTAAATCTTGTTTCTTGCTTTTTCCTTTTCTTCTCCGAATTTCAAATGTCCTAAGCCTAAAAAGTTGTCAGCTTAGGAATGGAGTTGTTATTTCTCATCAGTTTGCAAAATTCAATAATTGGCTCTTTGGACAGTCATTTCAAGCCCATCTGTTTACAATACTATCCATCATTATTGCAAATCCTAATTGTCTACGCCTTCCTTCAAATTATTTCAATACAACTTATTAAATAATTAGTATCTCAACGTTATAAAAGTACAAAAGGAGCCAAAGTATTATGTCCTATTCAACTCAATTTTTTCTTCAACAACAACAAATAAATAAATGGCCAATAGGGAGCAAGACATTTGCTGTTGGCTTCCAAAACCCCTCCTCCTCCCCCAAAAACTCTTTAGATGCAGCAGTAGTAGCTCCGTTTTTTATTTTCCCCTCGCCATTTTGCTCTCCCCCAGCTAAAGGTGGCACATCTCGTAAGAGCCACATACATATTTTATTTGTTCCCATTTAATAATAAACAGACAGGATGCAGCAACAGCAGAGCCCAAAATATTTATGTAAATTAAGCAGTTGAAGCCAACTGCTCTTGCTTCAATTAGCCATCCAATCAAGGCTGCTTTCTGCGGATTTTAGAAGTAAAACAAGGAGAACTAATTCACCTAGCCAATCTCTATCTGCACTGATTTGTGTGATGTGCATGCTCGCATGTCCAGTTCTCGTCGATCCTCTTCTCAGCTCCCAGTTTGCAGCAGCAACAGCAACCATCTGCCTTTCTCAGCCAGTTTCTCACCCTTGCTTAGCAACACTAGCGCAAGGAAGGCTTCTATCCAGCCAAGGAATCTGTATGGCTGTCTGCCTGCCAACTTCAAATCTTTAGATTTAGGAGACGAGCCATTAGCAAGCTATCGAAAATCATCTACAGTTAGTTTTGCTCCTAATACTAGAGGCTCCATCGATAATAATAGCAATTGGGTGGGACCTAAAGAGGGACACGACAGCAACAATGTGGACGGTCGGCCATCTGTTGATTGGAATCGTGGAGGGGAGCTGAAAGCTGGACACAAGTTGTCTGCTTCATCCACTACTACAGTTAGTCAGAGGAATTCGTTTGCTGACATCAGAACAAATAGTTTTGGACACAAGTTTTCTTCAGCTGAATACATTAAGTCACTGAAGTCGTTGGCACCTTACAGACCACTCAAACCACTAACACCTCCACAACCTTTTCTACCGATACCCTTGGAAGAGCCAACGAGGGGGACTAAGCCTAGGAATAGCTATTACGCACAGCTGCTCAAGAGAGTATCCCAACGCTCGATCCACTTCTTGGTTGGTCCCTACAATTATTGTGTAAGTGACTATTTCATGCAAGCTTGATTTTGCAGAGAAGAATCTGAGCTTGAAGACTATTAGAAAAGGTCTAAATCTGAGCTAACTTTGAGTAATTCATGTTATCTTCAAAAATTTCAAAAGGTATAAGAAAAAATTTGAATTAATTTATGACAGGTCTTCTTAAAGCCCGGAAAGATATTTTAAGATAAATTATTTTACTACTTATTTCGAGATAAGCCACTAAGATGTAGTTTACCTAAAAACATCTATTTTCCTACAGTCGAGTCTCGATTTAGTGTAGGTGCTGGGGACCGAAAAAAATATACACTAAATCGAGATATACACTAAATCGAGACTCGACTGTACAAATTTTTATTTCGGAACCATCATAGTATGCAAAATGTTTTCAAGAATCCGAATTTGTAAACAAAATTTCTAATTCTCTTCTTTAAACATGACCACAAATATGAGGTATGAATCAAAAAAACAGCTAAAACTGAATTTATCTTATTAATTTTAATATTCTACTTTCAAATTAAAATTTCTCAGATCTTTTTACACCCACTAAGGTGCCTCAGAAGAAAAAATATTGTGGTTAAATGTGACTTAAAAGTTAAAAATGTATCAAGGTTGCCATGCATCATATTTTGTAACTTTAACAGCATATGTTGAAGTATTTTTCTCTGCCTTTCAGTTAGCTGTTTCTTGCTGGAGGGAAATCTTTAAACTACAGTAAAAGTATGGCTAACAAATGGTTTCATTTCTCAACCCGCTTAAGAAAAGTATTTTATCTTAGTTTTTCTATTTCTAACTAAACAATTAATAATAAATGTGGAATAAAAATCAAAGTTAAAAATTAAAATGTCCGCGTATATGATATACTAGTTAGAGCAATTTTTTTGCTTATTTGTTGTTATGGGAAAGCCAACTCTTTTATTTCTTTCGGTTGAAAGCTAGCCCAAAAATAATAAGTGGTTTAAAGAGTCTTTTTTTAAGACCGATGCCTCTTATATCAGTAGAAGGCAAGAAGGAGTAGTAGTCTCAAGGACTTGCCTAGGAATCCTTTTTATCTGTTCAGAAACAGCAACAGGGGAATAGCCCCGTGGGAGTGTGGGGATGTGCAATAATTAATCTCTTTCTCCTCATCACCAAATAATGGCTTGTAGTTGCTGAATTAAAAAATGCACGACAACATTTAGTGGGGATAAATTGGAGCGAAAAAGCTGGCTCGTTAGCAAAAGGTAGTTAACAAAACCATATTCAAATCTCATCTTTCTTGATTAAGTTTGTACCTCCAAGGCAGAAGGTCAAAAAAAGTTTTTTTGAAAAAATTTGTTTTTATAAAAGAGAGTTGCTAAAACACCTTTTTAATCGTTTTAGAGCATAAAACTTACTTATGAATGGTTAAAACACGACTTTGACAAAAAAATTGGGGGAGAGTTTTACGTTAGTAGCGCCCCTATCCCATCATTTTTATACACCTGCTAGTGCTGCCACCGGACACCCTAGATGTGGGAGAAGCTGTATAGCACTCATCTTCCCACATTTGCATTTCTTTTCTCTCTTTTTAGAATGCCATTTTAAGGTGTTGAGATGGAAATAAGCCAAAAAGAAACGTAAAAATAAATTATTTAAAAGAAGTTGAGAAAGGTGTGAGAATTGGGGGTGGGAGTTTAAGAAGAGGCAGGATGAGAGCTACTACCAAGAGAGCTTCTGCTTCATTTCGTGGTTCTTTCCAAATGTTGATGAGCAGTGCTGAAATTGGAAAGATGTTTGCGACTGCATTGTTGGTGGTTACCGCTGTAAGCCATCCAGAATTCACCGTCACCCCCAAATGTGGACCAAAGAAGGAAAGGAAGTGAGTGAAGAGGGGGAATCTGGTGGTGATAATTTAGAGGCGCTGTGGCCTAGGCAATCCCCTTCACCTCAACACTCTTTAGCTAAATTGGGCTTGGTCGAAAAAGATCAAGAGGTTAGTCATCTAAATTATTAATAAGCTGGCTCATTTAAATAATTTACTTGTCTTATGAGAACTCTGATCATTTGACAAAAAGTTGGCGCATCTTGTCGACTGTGCAAATCTGCCATTTCTTGGTAGACCACTCCTCATTTAAGCCTTTTGTGCCTCTTTGTTTTTTAACTTTAGTATTGTGTGAAATTTTTAATAATTCCAGATTGTGCTTAGGAGGTCAGGGTCTAATCTTGTATTTTTTGCGGCTCCCAAGTCCGGTCTTGTAGTCCTGACAAGACGCAAGCTTCTTCTGTTTCTTAATTAAAAAAATAAAGGATAAAAAGTGACGTCTGTATCTATTTTTGTAAGAGCTTTTAACCAAAAACAAAGGTATTGGGCGAATTTATTATTTTTTATCATAAGATATTCAAACAAGAGCAAATTTCTACTTATATGTGTTTTCTTTTTATTCAAATACCCCATTCTTTGGGTAATTGAAAAGAAAAAGTTAGTATGCCCTGTCACTACTAACTACTCGTTTTTCATTAACTTTTTCATAGTCCTAGAAAGTAATACTCAACCAACGTGAGTTAAGTTAAAAAAGCTAAAAAAGGGCGTAAAGTGCTGTTGCTCTCTCATTTCCTGCCTCGCCACCCTTAACTTGGCAAGAATAGAAAACTATAACGAACTGATGACTACTGCTTATTCTTCTTGACTTTTTGAGGCATAGATAAACTCTTAAAAAAGTCTGGTCTTTCTTTTTGGCACATGGATTTGAGGGTAGTGTAGACAGAGCGGTGCAGTCAGCTATTATCTACTAATTGTGTTTTTTTTTCTAAATCACTTCTTTTAAAAAAGTCAATTCAAGTTGCCTTTTTAATTGAATTTAGCACAAATAATCAACTATGCTCTATTTTTTTTTGTCCTATGGTCAAAATTATCAGCAGTAGAGTCAAAACACGACTAGGCTTTAGTACACAACATAACGTTCTGATACTGGTTTAAAGTTTTAAAAAAATTGCTATTTTTATAACATTATGAAAACAAATATCAGCACGAGAAAGAGCAAGAAATTCTGCGCCAGAACCATCATTCACATTTTCAAATATTTCGACTACTAAGGCGAGAAATTCTTTGTCGATAAATAAATAAGCTTGATGTTCTGATTTTTTCTTAATGTTCTTAATACTCTTAAATGAGTCATTTTAAGTTTTCTTAAAATCTCCGTCACGGCCTTTCCTCGTTAGCATGTGGTCTGTTTCCTCGTTTGAGGATTGTCAAAGAAATGAAACAAAGCTTATGAGATTCAACTAAAGTGACGTGATAATTGCCCGGATTTTATTGATGTGAAGCAATAAGCTCTAATAGAGCCCTTCCATAAATTTCTGATCTAAATCCTCTCGACTATTCTATATAAGAAGCAAAAGTAAGCAACAGAGGTTTAGCTCAACTTCACATAGTTCTTTAAGAAGCATAGGAAAACATTGGCGAAGATTTGCTCGCCTCAATGGTCGAAAATTGGCGAAGAAGACTGCACACCCGTATTCAACTGCATGGAGGATATTTTAAATGTGAATGATGGATCTGGCGCAGAATTTCTTGCTCTTTCTCGTGCTCTTATTTGTATAAAATTTCAATTACCTTGCTAGCATATAATTTTGTAGAATAAATAATGCTGGCGCAGCTTATAACCTGCTTTGACTTGATGTGCTTCGCACACTTGACAAGCAGACATCAAAATAGGTCATGCCGAAAAATAATCTAAAATAATAGAAGGGCTAGGTGGCAGCAAAAGCACCAATTGTGTGGTTCTGGTAATAAATGGCAGCAATAATGCTTTTTAGTAGTCACAATTTGCACCGCTACTGCCATTGTGCCCACTGATGGGCTCTATAATGTGCTCTATTCGACACTTTTTGACGTTTAATATTGCTTGTTATCTTAAAAATACCTATTGAACAAATTGGCTATAAGGTGTAGGTAATTATTCTGTTTTTAAACTTCTAGATGTTTTGTTTTTTTTTTCTAAAAATTTGCGGTTTAAACAACTTTTTTGTTGTAAAATCTTTTTTGCATGATCAAAGATTGATAGCGTGCGATGTCTTCTGATATTTTTCATACAGGGTAATTCAATGGCATCATGGAATTTCTCTTTTGTCCATAACTTCTTTCTTCGGACCCTCATGAAGAGATCATTTCATTTTTGCCTTGGTCCTCTTGTTGTTCTTTTTGTAAATTTATATATTTTCTATATTTCTTGTATTTACAGTAAAGGTCAAAAAATGCAACACCGTTCATATGATCAGAAAACATCGAATTTGCGCGCATCTATACGCTATTCAGGAATGGTGCAAAAAGTAATCTTGTAGCATTGTCATTCCTCTTTCAAGTGGCGTATTTAATTTTGCACCTCTTTGACACCTTAAATAACAAAACACATCATAATAATAAAAACATCGTTTTTTTGCGGTCAAAAAAATGCAACACTAGTCACACAGGTGTATGACCATTATTTAGTGCTACTATCGCCCTATTTGTTTACAATTTTTTGTAGTTTTGTGTTCATTTGTGCTCAGTCTGAGTTTTATTTGAGAATGGCGAAAAAAAAATTGTAGATGGATGCAAAGAAAGCAATTATCCAAACAAAAAAGAAGGGACTCGAATTTAGCTGTTGCAGCTCAATTTGGAGTAGACCAAGCAACTGTTTTGCGCGTCTTTGGTCGCAAAGCAGTAGGCGAGTGTGTCAAAAAGAAGAGCGGAAGCGGCAGGCCAAACCGACTAATAGGCAACATCGGACTATGATTAGGAAGACAGGGGTGGGTCCAAAGAAGACACCAGTGGATGTAACGATAATTGCTTTCTTTGCATCCATCTACAAATTTTTTTTCGCCATTCTCAAATAGAACTCAGACTGAGCACAAATCAGAAAAGTCACTCAAAAATAATTTTAGAACCACAAAAATGTGGAGTAAATTAAAGCATACGAGAGGTTTGGTGTTGTAGACCAGCCATTCCTTGCCTTTTTGATGCCAGCCAAGTGGAGTGTGTTGCACGGCTGGTTTAGTGTTCACTCTGCAACCCACCACCAACACCAAATCACCTGCCAACAACATGCACAAGGCTTCAAAGGTAACAACAAGAAGCCGACATTTACATTTTAAATTGGGCATAGCTCGTCTAGCACTGTTTATCAAAACCAACACTTTTCCCCTACTTCCTGTGTCCTCATTACCCACCCAATCCAAGCCGTAATGTTTAGCTTAACATTCAAAAAAGCAAAAATGATGTTAGGGGGAACAACTTTTTGTTATCCTCTTGTCAATCATAATTTATTACACTAATAATGACATTTTTGTGTTTCTCTTTATCCTAGATAATTCACCCTAAGCTTTATTATTTTTTTTAACAAAATTTTATAATAACAAATAATCTTTGTGTGGTAACAGCCAGTCTTAGTGTGTTGACTATATCCATTGTAATCAACAAGAAATCCGATTGCCAATGACGACAACCTCAAAAATTATTGAAATAAAAAAAGAATGTTGTTTATTGAATAAACACGAATAAACTTTTTTTTTCACGAATAAACTTTATTCGTGAAAAAAATTCAAAAAGGCTATTTTTGTAAGAAAGCCAGTACAGTCAAACCTCGATATAACGAACCCCTGGGGACCAGCTAAAATGTTCGTTATATCGAAGGTTTCGTTATATCGGGGGTCCGTTATATCAAGATTTGACTGCGTAACAAACTTTTGAGGACCAAGCAAAATGTTCGTTATATCGAGGGTTTCGTTATATCGGGGGTTTGTTATATCGAGGTTTGACTATATATAATAGAATTGGCTTAAATCAATTTTTTAATTATAGATTAGGGTCATTGCTAAGACATTGCTTATTTTATAATTGAAGCTCTATAATCTTGGTAAGAATGTACCAAAACAAAGCTTTAAGCCTCAGATTGATCAGCATGTAGTAACTTGACGTAAATTTCGACGTGCGATACCAACAGACAACAAAAAAAAATAGTGGCACCAAATCTCAATTATAATTTAGCAAGGTTTGGAAAATAAAAACCCTAGAGCGGTGGTAGGATTGTTGGCAGTGGGTTAATTTTTGTGTACTTGGTTGTTGGCTTTTATATTTTTGTCTGATTGTTGTCGAAAATGACCTTCAGCGCAGGGACTTTTTATTCTAATTTTTGTTAAAATGTCTTGTTTTGTAAAAATAATTGGCATGTGGGATTATGGCAGTTTCTTGTAGAACATGCGCAAGCGCATGTCAAACCTATGTTTCTTATAAGAGAGGGGACACAACGCAGTCATCATGTAAAAAGAAAATGAAATAAAAAAGTAGTGTCACAGCCTGCTGTCTTAGTGTCCTGCCTCTTCCTTGTAGGGGTAGTAGTTTTTAAAGAAGCAGTTTAAAATGGCTGTTTATCATGCCGAGGGGGTATTGTTGTTGTGGACCTGATGTGCATCTCTTTGTGCATATAATCGACTTTTTGTTTGCTTTGAATGAGTAGTTGTTTGTTTTGCTGAGGGGATTAGATACTGCCGCAGTTCGGCTCCTTCGCCATTGCTTGGTGTGTATGTACATAACTATGCCCCTATCTAATTAATTTAGAGATGATTTAGTTACAAAAAGCTTTTATTCAGAATGGGAATAGAGAAAATCTGATTATGTATGAGGAGCATTAACAGTTGGGCAGTATACGATGAGTCCCAAAAGGCTTCTTTTTTTAAATAAGCGTGATTAATTAGCATTCTTTGACAGTCTATAGTCATTTGTGAATAGAATACCCCATTATCTTTAAAAAAAAATCTCTTATATGTATTAATGACAAAAAACATAAAAGACTGATTTTTTAATCTCCAGTAGCAAGCAAAAAAATGACTCAAACAAAAAATAATAATTTTTTCTACAGGTTGTATTTTTGGGAATGCGAGAGAAGGTCAACCATCATAAATGAGCATTCTTATAGCTTTTTCTTCTCTATTCTCAACAGCATATTTCATCGCTCGACAATTTTTTTTTCTCGACAATTCTCGACAATTTCAAATAACAGTTTTAACTATATAAGAGAGCAATACTGTTTTTGATTTCATTTTTGCTTTCTTGGATTTAGTTTTGTCCTATTTTTGATATCTATAAAACTTTTAATCACCAATCCGAAAAACTATTTATAAAGTATACGAATTACAATATTTTTTAAAAACAGTTAAAGTCATTAGCCATTGCTTCACCTGTATGATTGGTAAAAAGTTAAAAGTGTGTGAGTAAGCTAGCGATGATCTCTTGCCAGACGAGAGTTGTGTGCTTAGTGAACAAAAGACTGGAGTGGGAGCTTCCACTCTGAAGAGGGGGCAATCAACAGGAATCAAGGAATCATTTTGTAGCTGGCTCTCTGCAGCTAGACCAGAAAAATAGTCTGAGCACCAATACCTTATTTTCCTTATTTGCTGTTTATTTTAACCTAAATAGATGATTAAAACCATTTTTACTATGTTTACTAATAGGGTTATCTCTAAAAAGCTTAATTTTACTCGCCCCTCTTGAACATACATTTGGCAAGATTTCCTAAAAATGTATAAGATGTACAGTAAACTCTCGATATAACGGCCGCCCTCGGGACCAGGCTT
>BBSZ01008549.1:0-16245 GCA_000981365.1 Subanguina moxae
AATATATATCAATACTTTTACAATTCGAAAAAAATTATGCCTTTCTAGGATTAAAATTTATATTTGGGAATAATTGATATCAGATTGTTTTAATTTTTCGAGAGTTGAAGATAAATGGCGATAAGACAGCCAATCTATCAAGAAAATATGACAATTCTTAATTCTAGGACTTTCTACTACCAAAGCTACAGGAACGTGACAAGGCAAAAAAGACAAACTCAGCCTTATTGTTGTCCTGGCTGGGTGCACTTGCCTGGGCAGGAAGGATGTCTTAAATGTAGGCTTTTTTGCATTTTGAGTTAAAATTTTTTAACGATTATTTGTCTACTGTGCATATATAAATCACACATTTTAATTAAATTCAAAATTTTCCAATTATATGGCCACAGTCATTAGGCTGACTTAAAACTCACAAAGACGTTAAATATGCAAATGTGATCCATTAATTCTCAGCACAGCTTCTTCCTTTATCCCTTTCCATTTTGCGCGCGCAACCTTTCAGAAAAAATTTTAGAAATCTGAGCTTTAAATCTTTGAAGGTTAATCCCAAAGACTGCAAATGAATTATGTGGGAGGGAGAAAATTCAAGTAACAAAAACTTGCAAAATGTAATGCGAAAAAGGAAGGATCTTCACATAAAAGCTTAGAACATATTTAATTGATCAACTGAAACGCGACAGCCAACCGCGACCATTCTAGGAGTGGCTTAAGATGTCATTATTTTAGCAAACTGCACGTCAGACGTGTGCCATAACGGAGGCAGTTGTATAGAAGGCTTTAGAGAGGGTGGTTCGCCTGAACAGTTGTGTTACTGTCCACACGGTTTTCAGGGAACCACTTGTCAATATGGTTTGTTAACATTGTGATTTAGCATTTTTAGAAGCAGTTTAGATGTCAACGAGTGTGTTGTTGAAAATGGAGGCTGTCATCACGAATGCATTAATGGTAATTTAAAACATTGTTGTGTCGGAACTTTTGTGTTTATCTGTAAAAATAGAATAATTTCTTTAGTTATTGGCAGCTTCTATTGCCGATGCTATCCTGGCTACCAGCTAGATCATGACAGCGATAAAACTTGCATTGGTATATACCCCTTCCAATGAATAATACAAATTTTTGGTTTAGACATAAATGAGTGCAACACAGAAAATGGAGGGTGCGAATACCGGTGTGTTAATAGCGCTGGAGGCTTTCGCTGGTTGGTTTTTAATAGAAAACCACACTCCGAGTGGTTCTCGGATTAGGAAGGAAACATGTTGAGACACCTGAGATTTTTAACTTCCCTAATGAAATGTTTACTAGTGAATGTTGGGAAAAAGAAGAATGATAAGACGCTACTAGTATGTACCTTCCTTCAATTTTCAGAGCTACTCTGTTATGCCCCCCCCCTCCCCTCCAAAAATCATGTTTTCAATTAGCGTTTAAAATTTATTTTTAAGTTTAAGTTAACTTATAATTTCTTTATTTATTCCTTACTTGTTTATTTCACGCATGGAGTCGATTTACCGCATCTAACCATAAGGTCCGACTCTTTAGTGCTTAGTTCCCGTTTGAAAAGCGCCGATAGAAGGCGCTTTTTATATTGCGCCGAAAACACAAAAGTAAAAATGTATGGCGCCGAAAATAGTGCGCCAGGCAATTCGTAAGTTGACTAAAATTCCTGGATTTACCTACTTTTAAGCGATTTGGAAACCTTTCAGTTGATTTACCTTTAAAAAGGGTCCTGCTCCAAAAGACCCTTTTTTATCTTTTGTACGCTTACCTAAGTCTAAGGCTTAGTAATGGTTTCCAATTAGTTCCGCCTCCTTTCCTTGCACCCAGGAGTCCGCTTGATGTCTTTGGAATTTATTACTAATAACTAGCTTGTAAATACTCCGCTACTAAGGACCCTTTAGAGTTGAACCTTAAAATAAATTAATAAAAATATGAATTTTAGTGAATGCCCATCTGAAAAACAACTTTCGTCTAATGGCCGGAGCTGTGTTGACAGAAACAGTTGTGATGTTGAGAATGGAGGCTGTGAGCATGGTTGTGAAGAACGGGACAACAAATTTTATAGGTAAAGAGTTCTTTGATAGTTCCAAGACTAACACAATAAAAATGTTTTAGATGTAGATGCAGGAGCGGGTATTTGCTAGACGAGAAGAACAAGAGATCTTGTCATCGTAAGTTCTCAAAAATATTCTAGGTTGAGAAAGCACTTAAAAGCGTTTAGCAATTGATCCCTGTCTCAAGAACAGAGCAGACTGTCAGCATCATTGCGTTAACCTCAATGGTCAGGCTAGATGTCAGGTAA
The DNA here is from genome assembly GCA_000981365.1 of Subanguina moxae. Classification (NCBI taxonomy): domain Eukaryota; kingdom Metazoa; phylum Nematoda; class Chromadorea; order Rhabditida; family Anguinidae; genus Subanguina; species Subanguina moxae. The sequence goes on from BBSZ01008549.1 coordinate 2,297, forward strand.
GATGTTTGAACTACACGCTGAAATTCAAAACATTTTTTTTCGTGCTATCCTGGCTTTGTTTTGCATCGAAACCAGAAAAGCTGCATTGGTATGAGTATTATTGTTTAAAGTATTGTTTGATGTTTTATATTTTAGACTGCACCTCCAACCCTGATGAAGAGCAGTGCAAAACTCGGAATGAAGTGTCCTTGTTAGCTAGCACTTGTGATGATGGCAGCAATAGAGGGTGTGAGCATTGCCTGCTCCAACTACAAGATAACCAAATGAACTGTATTTGTCGTAATGGCTATCAGCTACAATCTGATGGGTTTAGTTGCAAAGGCAAGTGTTTTCAATCCAAATTGACTCTTTGCAATTAATTTGCATTAAAAACATTCGTGAATTAATTTAATTGAATTTCGACAGATTTTCTAGCGGTGCCCTTTTCTAACCGCGAATTCTTAGTTTTGTGTGTGTAATAGTTAGAAAAATCCGTCTAAAAATTAGTTTACCTTGGTAAAAAACGACACGGGAGGCCAAGGCAAATCAATTTTCGGGGAAAAATGTCAAGAAAAATTGACTTGTGCCACGAGAAAAATATTTTTTGTGCATTACAGGCCTTAAACATTCAATGACATCGATTCTCGTTCGATATCGAGGTGGACAAATTCTGAAGTATAGCCGTAATTTTTTGTGAGACTGCTTTTGGTGTATCCTTCTATTTATTTCTTAAATTGAAATTTCAAAAAAATTGTAAAAAAAAAAAATTGTAAAGCAAGGGCGCAAGGACAAGGGCTTAAGAGTAAGGACCCTTGGGTAAGGACCTAGAGGTAAGGGTCCAAGGGCAAATGTATAATTTATCGGTATGTCGATAAAAACATGTAAAAACACATGGAACTCTACAAGAAACAACACAAATTAATTGACACGTCGATTAATAATTTTTTACAGGGGATTAATGGGGTTTTAGTAGGTTTTTAGTAATTGAGTCGGCCATTTGGGGGGATGTTAGTAAAAAAATTTCTTTTTTTTTATAATGATTAAGATCTAGCAAAACTCATTTCGTCCAACTTTTCCCCATAAAAATATCACTTTTCTTTTCACTTTTTCCAACGCGTCACAGGGCCCCATTCCATTATCATCATAAAATCATAAATAATAAAAACCTTGGCGCCGCAGGCGCCCTTTACTTTCCTCCATTCTTCTTTCTAAATCTCACTTTACTATCAATTAAGGCGCCGTACGGCGCCAATCAAGCTAGTATTCTATATTTAAAATGTTCGATTGCATGTTCCTGTGAGAATTGCTTTGTAATTTATTGACAAATAATAGTGACCGATAGATAGCAGTATCTATTTTTGGGAATGATTCATGAAAAACACACCCTCTTATTTCAAAAGTTTTTGTCTCTGAGAAAAGTAAGAAATAGGGCTGCGCAACTAGCCAAAAATTGAATTTCTCGATAAAAAGTAAAATTTTTCGCTTAGTTCTATAAGCACAGTAATATGGCAACTAATTCAGATATTGACGAGTGCTCTGCACAGTCTACCCTAGGCGCTAAACTATGTGATCAGTTATGCATAAACACAGATGGGTCTTTTGAATGCTCCTGCTCACCTGGTTACATGCTTATTTATGACCGGCGATCATGTGAAGGTGGAACAATTTTAAGTAGAAAATACTAGTGAAAACATTTTAAAAAATTCTGCTGAAAGTGCTTACAATTTAATCGTAGATGTCAACGAGTGCATAAACGACAATGCAGGCTGTCAGCACAACTGCTTTAACACCAGAGGGGCTTATCACTGCACTTGTAATCAAGGTTTTCAGCTGGCTCAGGACAGACACAGCTGTATTGGTTGGTATTTTATAGGCTATTACAAGAAATATAGCCATTTTCAAAAGGTTATAATCCGATATTTTGTGTAGGCCGAAAATTAGAGCAGAGAGCTAAATCACAGGCAACCAACCAAAAATTGCACTTTTGACATCACAGAAAAAAAAACTGCTGCATTTTTTGACCGCTAATTTTATTTTTAACTTGTCGATTGATCAGCACTTTCAAAAAAAATTAAATTTTAATACCATTCTACTCATACTCAAAAATTAGATATACGTGATTTAATTCACGTGATTAATGTTCATTAAAAAATGCTCCCTTATTCGAATGCCTCTTATGGAAGGTGAATGTTTAATAGAACCCACTTTTTAGCTTTTGATACGGTGTTAAGAACTTTTTATTTTGATGTAGAAGCGCTGAGCAATTGACAAATTGAAAAAAATAGTGGCCTAAAAGAAATAATGAATTTTATGGACAACAAACTGCGATAAATAAAACTTGCACAGTGCATGACAGAAAAGAGACCTACAGTCGAACCTCGTTAAACTAGCACCCCTTATTCAAAAAAATGTGTTTGTGGCATTGTGTTTTTGACCTATGTTTTGCTGGTGTCTTCTGGGCATGTTATATACCAAAACGTAGCCTAGAATCTAAGCTAAATTTTGGTATATAACATGCCCAGAAGACACCAGTAAAACATAGGTCAAAAACACAATGCCACAAACACATTTTTTTTGAATTAGGGGTGCCAGTTTAACGAGGTTCGACTGTATTTACATTAAATAAGTTCAAATTTCAAAAATTTAAAAGGTGGCTAATTTCCTTTGTAATGTTAAACGTTTACTTTTCGAGCTATTGCTTCTCCTACTTTCTCTGCAGTGCAAATTTTCTTTTCCTTTTGATTATTTCATGTTTAGTAATAGGCGAAAGACAGCCTACAGTTGAGAGCAACATTGTAGAACATTCCTCCACTTCTGCAGGCGACACTGCGTTTATATTAAGAAATGAAAATATGAGCAGTACTAGCAGGAAACCTGGAGTGCATGTTGAACGTCTCAAAATCCGAGGACTGGTTACTGCAGCTGTTGATAAATCGACTACTCTAGGTTTTCTTTTATTTCCATTTATTTAGCTTCTTTCTTGAATTTTGAATTGTTGTGGTTTGTAAATATATGCTTTCTTTTTTTAATGGGTTAAAGCACTTTTTCACAAAAACTAGTTTTTAATTTAGACTGTGAGCACGGCTTTTTTGGACATGATTGCAGAAATACATGCGACGACTGCAGAAATGGGGGTAAGATTTTGGAAATTATTGGACTTATGTTTTTTCTCTAGAATAAAATAATCAAAGTTTAAACGAACGTGACAAGATAATAAAATTCAGCACATTTTGCGAGTGATATTTCTTAGTAAACTTAAAGCCTTTATGTTGATATTGACAATTTTCCTCGTTGGAAAACCTCTTTTTCAAAAGGAAAAATTATAGGGCGAAGTAATTATTTGTTAGCTCCTTAAGATTTTATGATTATTGGGGAATACTTAGAAAAATATAATTTTAAGCTTTTTGAGGCGCCAGATAATTGATTTATTACAGGAAGTTGCAATCGACCAAAAACTAGCTGTGAGTGTCTACCTGGTAAGTATTCAAATCAAAGATTTCAAAAACTAAAATAGCAATATTAGGCTGGCAGGGTGAACTATGTCAATTGCCTTGCTTGGAAGGGTACTTTGGAGTTGGTTGTCAGCAGAAATGTGAGTGCAATGGAGCCAGTTGCCACCCAGTCAGCGGCCACTGTCTTTGTGACCCTGGAGTAGGCACTTGTGATGATGACTGCCCAGATGGTAGGTAACACATCTATTATTAGACCCCACGGGACGCCAATTTACTTACCAAAATCTCCCCATCTTCCCGTCAAAACTGCCCAACGCAAAAGCACAAAATTTCCCAGTGTCTTTAGCTCCTTGGTCAGTAAAACGTTCCAAAATAGTCTATTTTTGCTAAAACTATTTTCCGCCCCTTTTCGTCATAAAAGGTGGGCTTTTAGGACGAAGAAAATTTTCAGAAACCTTCTTTCTCTGAATAAGAGCGGTGGGAAACAGCTTTTTTTTGTTGTTAGCGCATTAAAATCTTTAGAGTGGACTAAAATAACATGGATGACTAAGTGACCAATCTATCTTATATTATAGGTTTCTACGGTCCTCAGTGTGAATTGCCCTGTCAAATGAGTTGCTCTGGCGGGAGATGTGACAAGACTTTTGGCTACTGCATTTGCCCCGCTGGCTTTTTTGACGAACAATGTGACCAGCCGTGCCCACTGTTCACCTTTGGCAATAATTGTCGACACTCGTGCACGTGCTCTAGAGAAGGCACTCATGTTTGTGATGCTCAGGTGAAAGTTCGGCTGGTTTTTTCATACCCAACATAGGTTATAGACTGGTGAATGCCATTGCAACCCTGGTTTTTATGGTCAACACTGTGAGAAGCCTTGCAAATCCGGTTTTTTCGGGGTGCACTGCATTAATCAGTGTAATTGCTCTATTGGCGAGAATTGCAGTCCAATCACTGGAGAGTGCCACTTTGGTGATCTTGAGAATTCTGAAAATCTAGTTACAGCTGCTCTTCATAAATGTTTGCCAGGATTTACTGGAGAAGCATGTGATAAAGGTAGTCTTTAAGTACAAATGTATTGCAGTGGTATTGCACGAATAAGTGATGGCCATATACAGGGTGCAAAAAATAGATACAGTCAAACTTCGATATAACTAGGGTTGTCGAGCGCTCGAAATTTTCGAGTCGAGCGCTCGACTCGGAACTCGAAAATTGTCGAGTTTTTTTCGAGTTCAACTCGACTCGACAACCCTAGATATAACGGCACTCCCAATATAACGGCCCCTTTTGATATTTTTGTCAAGATAAACTCGATATAACGCCCCCCCCCCCCGATATAACGGCCCCCTAAGCCTGGTCCCGAGGGGGGCCGTTATATCGAAGTTTGACTGTATTGCATTTTTTAATTGGTGATCGCACTTATTACGCACTGTGTATAGACGAGTCGAAAGGGTTAGAAAAGTATTTTAAATATTAGCACTGCGTTGTCATTGCAGTGTGTCACCAAGGATATTACGGCTTTGACTGTGCACAACAGTGTGATTGCCAATCCATTAGTGGTCACACTAATGCAGTGGCCATAGGCAACCACTGCCATCCTAGCACTGGCACATGCACTTGTCCCTCAGGCCTTGTCGGTAAAAATTGTGAACAAGGTAAACTTGTTTATATTTGTACTTGTGTTGTCGGACTTCGCACAAACATGATTTTGTAAAATCCTTTAGAAAGAACTTTTGCAGAATGCATGGATGGTTTTTACGGACCTAATTGTGTGCATCATTGTCACTGTAAAAATGGTGCCACTTGCCATAAAGAGGATGGTAGCTGCATTTGTGCTCAAGGATTTTACGGTCCTGCATGTACTGAAAGTGAGCCACTTTGCACTTACTCTTAAATACCACACCATTTTTCTACATTATTCGATTGAAAAATTGTTTATCCCATAAATCATAACTTGAAAACTTTTTTAGTTTGCCCAGCAGGTCGCTACGGACTTGACTGTTTACAAATTTGCCAATGCCAAAATGGAGGTAGCTGCTCTGCAGTAGATGGACAATGTACTTGTCGGCCAGGTTTTCACGGAGAAAGTTGCCAATTGGCCTGTCCTCAAGGGACTTATGGCATCGACTGCAGCCATTTGTGCGATTGTCCTGTTCATAAGCATCAGAACGCTTCCCATTTTGCTCGAGATGGAGATTTGCATGATGCACAAAGTTTATCAGTGGATTCTGCCATTTACTCAACCTACTCTATGAACTGTGACCCATCCACTGGACAATGTCTATGTCAACCTGGCTGGACTGGCAAATTATGTGATCAGGGTAACCAAATTGCTGGTTTTAAGCAACTTATTAAGAAAAATACAATTTAGAGTGTCCAGCAGGCTTTTATGGAGCAGGTTGTCGAGGCAAATGTTTGTGCTACAATAATGCAACCTGCAGTCCACTGACAGGAGATTGTCATTGCTCCGCTGGATGGAGAGGTCACCTTAGCATTTTTTGCATTTTTTTAAACATCACCACTTCTTCATCATTTTTGGCCATCAAATCGTCCACTATAGTGCACAGCTGCATCACTGTTCGATTGGACAAGCAGCACTGGAATGTTTATAAAACTTTTTTGGCTCTTCGATTTCTATCACTTCAGTTCTACCGGAAAAAAAATCCATTAAGAAAGCCATTAAACAACATTTGCCTGTCGCCTTCCGGCTCTTTCATGTCCGTTATTGAAACTTCCGCTGCAATTTCCGTTAGAAAACGAGTACCACTGACTACCAGTTGATAGTCCACGGCCAAGTTACCTTTTTTCAAGAAAACTATGGTCAAGATCATTTCTTTTCCAGAGTGGACCCAGCTTAGAAAGTGGACTCTTAATTGTCCCTCTCCCTCCCTTATACAGCTCTTAAACCCTTTAAAATAGTCTTTTTGATTGTTTTTTGGAATAAAATATATTAAAAATGGTTTTATACACTTTTAGAAAACTTGATTTTGGGGAAGGAGGTATAACCAAGTAGCCATGAGAATTGGGGGGAGGGCTCCAAAAGGATTGGGGGGTGCGCCAAAACAGTTGAGGAATTTTTTACGTTGGGAAGTTTTAGCAATGGGAAGATTTTAGACTTGATGAGATTTCGACGCTGGTGTCTTCTGACGTCAGTAAATTAGTGGCATCCCCTGTTTTTAAATGTTTTCAACATTTCATTGTTGTATATTAAAATAGCAAATGAATTCGCGCAATAAGTTTGAAAAACTTTATTTGATAACGACACAACGGAATAATAATAACAATAACAAAAATTAACAAAAAAATAACCTTCTGACACGATGAGGAGATTCCACTGCCAACGAATTCGTGTCAAGACAGCAAAAAAGTGAAATATGCATTTGCCACAACATTCGTCTAAGCCTTGTACAAGACAATTGTCATAAATATTCTGTATTTTCCAGGCCAGTTTTGCGATAAACCATGTCCTGACGGTTATTTCGGAGATGGATGCATGAAGGAGTGTAGCTGTTCCAATGGATGTGAACTAATTTTTTTTTAAACTTGTGATAAATAAATTTTTTAAAGCAGACAAAGAGGTCTCGCCGATATTCTCCAAATGTAATCCGGTCACTGGGAAATGCACGTGTGCAACAGGTTGGACAGGGGCTGATTGCCGAACCCCTTGCCCTGAAGACCACTGGGGAGCTAGTTGCAGTCAAAAGTGTGCTTGTTCCAATGCTGGCATATGCGACCCTATAACAGGCTTTTGTGATTGTCCAGCCGGATTCATGGGCAGGAAATGTGAACAAGGTAAGCTGATGTGTTGAAGAGAAGTTTAAAAAATATAATAATAGAGTGTCCACCTGAATTATATGGTCCTAATTGTGCGAGCCATTGTCTGTGTATGCACAAGGGAGAATGTGAGTCAAGAAGTGGAAAATGTAAATGCTCTCCAGGCTGGACAGGTCCTGCTTGTGAATTCGGTAAGTCTTTTTGAATTCTTGGATTAAAATTTCAAATTTTATGCTTTTGTTTAAGCCTGTCCGTTCGGTCAATTTGGTCTTGATTGTAATCAAAAATGTGACTGTTTGAATGGTGCTAGCTGCAGTAAAACAGATGGAAAATGTTTTTGTTTGAGTGGTTGGATTGGCCAAAGGTATCTAACTAATTTTTAGCATATAAGTAGCGGATATCGCAAAAGTTTTCGAAAAAAGTTTTAGCGTCTTTTTAGGGTTGCTGAACAGTGAGTTATCGCGCTGACTCACAAGTTAGTCTTCAGGCCCACTTTGAGCAGAAATATTTACCATTCAAAAAAAAAAAAAAAAAAAAAACTCAAGCTTTATACAGTCGAACCTCGTTAAACTGGCACCCCTAATTCAAAAAAATGTGTTTGTGGCATTGTGTTTTTGACCTATATTTTGCTGGTGTCTTCTGGGCATGTTATATACCAAAACGTAGCCTAGAATCTAAGCTAAATTTTGGTATATAACATGCCCAGAAGACACCAGCAAAACATAGGTCAAAAACACAATGCCACAAACACATTTTTTTGAATTTAGGGGTGCCAGTTTAACGAGGTTCGACTGTATACATGTACTATTCGAAAGAGGAAGATTAGTGCTACAAAATGCTTTTCCTTGCATCAGATATTCTTTTTTCTGCATCAGATATATTTCTTTTTGCATCAGATCTGTTTTTGCATCAGAAATACTTCTTTTTGCATCAGATGTGGTTTTCCAGAGGTAGATTATCCAAAAGGAATCATGGTTATTTCGGGGTGTCGGTGACTAAAGTGATACAGGATTGGTTACAAAATGGGATATTTTACATTATCATGCCAACATTTACTGGTGTTTCGGTTTGCCTTAAAAAGAACCTGTGCAAGTTTAAATGTTTATCAATATTCAGCCACCCACCAACCAAACCAAATGGATATCCACTTATGTGATTTTTTTCTTACTTTCAGCCCAGCAAAACCTTTTTCCTGTACTAACTATAGTATTCTAAGCAAGGTTTCACAGGGTTTAATCACCGTTTTGTGGGCTATTTTTTCAGTTTTTGTAATTTCGCTCAAAAGACTTTTCGACATTTAGAAATCTTCTTTAAAATTTTCATAATGCTTTTTTTAGCAAAATCGGACTTTTGCCTTGCTCCTCCAAGGTAAACAACCTTATATTAGGGAATTCTACCATGTTTTGGTTGCTGGAGCTGGGCAAAAAGAGTCTCTAGATGCATTTGTGGTCAAGAGTCTTGCTCGGATTCATCTCGCATCTCTAATCCGTCCGCTGGAGGGAGCGTAGCAGGCTTGGAGGCTTGGGGTTGAGATGTGCACACATACATACCTGAGACATAAATCACTGGAAAGTGACTCTTGATGCATAAAAATAGAATGCACACCAGAGCTTTATTATGCAGTAGGCCCCGAATAAAAGGATATCAAGCAGGAAAAAAACCACATCTGATGCATAAATAAATATATGTGATGCGAGGAACAGGATTTGTCCTAAAAAAATAGTGCATTTGCAATATTTTTATAAAATGAATTTTATCATAAAAATAAGCTCAAACTTCTTACGAAAAGGGTTTTAAGGTGTGAACAGCCTTGTCCGCATGGTTACTTTGGAGAAGGATGTAAAGAAATGTGTCAATGTGAAAATGGAGCCACTTGCAACCCTATAAGTGGTCATTGTGAGTGTTCTCCAGGTTGGAGAGGCAGGAGATGCAATAGACGTAAGTGCCTAGCCAATTTAATTGAAAAATAATAAACTCCACCAAAAAATCAAAAGTTTAAACTTTTTTGCCTGTTGTATAAAGGTAACCCGGTACTTCTGCTGTTTCTCGGCCCCCCTCAAAATTTATTTGTAAAAAATGTCTGCCTTAGCTTTCTTTGAGATGTCTTATTCTATCTTTGGTTACACATTTCTTCGTGTTATCTGTTGAAATAATTATGTAGCATGAAATAAAGAGATTGTTATTTGCTACAATAGTATAAAAAATATTCTATATCACAATAAATTTTGAGAGGATCGATAAACAGCAGAAGTAGCGGTAACCCTGTATTCTCTTTTTGATCTATCTAGTGACAAAGAACGAAAAATACACATATATGTTTTTAAAATACGAAGCACAAGGTGCATATCTCAAGGGAGCAAGGTAGAAATCAAAACTTTCGGTTTCGAAAAAAACTATTTTCTCTTATGGAATACAGTCGAACCTCGTTAAACTGGCACCCCTAATTCAAAAAAAAGTGTTTGTGGCATTGTGTTTTTGACCTATGTTTTGCTGGTGTCTTCTGGGCATGTTATATACCAAAATTTAGCTTAGATTCTAGGCTACGTTTTGGTATATAACATGCCCAGAAGACACCAGCAAAACATCGGTCAAAAACACAATGCCACAAACACATTTTTTTGAATTAGGGGTGCCAGTTTAACGAGGTTCGACTGTAGTGGGGAAAAACCTTTTTGACTTTTTAGCGTATAAACATGGATTGCAAGGGGATGAAACATGATTTCGGAATTTTTGGAGATAGAGTCAAAAAACATTAAAATTTAGCATGTCTTAAAGGCTACTTCGGAAAGTATTGTGCCCATGTTTGCCAATGTCAGAATCAAAAAGTTTGCCACCACATCACCGGGTAAGCACCACTTTAAGACCGTATTTTAATTCTTAAAACTCTATATTTTGTAGACGCTGCCAATGTCCAATTGGACATACAGGTTAATTTATGGGAATTACATAAATTTATTGCTAAATTTTATTTTACTCTCTTTAAATAGGCCAGTCTTGTGCAGAACTTTGTCCATTCAATTATTTCGGTGATAGATGTGCCGAAGAGTGTAAGTGTGGTCCTAATTCAGAATGTGATCCAATTAATGGGTAATATTATAGTACCTTCAACACCTTAAATCCTTAAAGTTTTATTCTTGTAAAAACATAGAAAGTTGTCGTCAAAAGCTGAAAAATTTACACCAAAAATTTCATGTCTATTTGATTTCTATGAGTGTCTGTAATAAAAGTTCGATAAATATGGACCTTACTGTTGTATTTACCTTATTTACCCAGTATAATATACCCAGCGTAGCGAGCTGAGTTAATAAAGAGAGATTTAGTCTTTAGATTTAATAATGTAATGTTTTTAGCCACTGCTATTGCAAATCCGGCTTTATGGGCGAAAATTGCAAAGAGGGTGAGCGCTTGTGCTTGATAATTTAAATTTACAACCATACATTTAAGGATGTGTTCACGGTCGTTTTGGAATGAATTGTTCAGAGTTGTGTCAGTGCGAGAATGGAGCTACATGTGACTCGACGACAGGGGAATGCCACTGTCTCGTAGGTAAATTGACAAGTGCTTTTAGAATTGTGAAAGATATTAATTTTACTTGGTTAGGATTCATTGGCACTAAATGTGAGATCCCCTGCCCTGAAAATAGATATGGAGTCGGGTAGGTAGCCTTTCAAAACTGCATTAAAAAAAAACTTTACTTTAAGATGTGAGAAGTTGTGTAGTTGCGAAAATGGAGGTCAATGCGACCGTACCAATGGCCAATGCAAATGCGCTCCAGGTTTCAGTGGTCCAAAGTGTACTCAAATTTGTCCTGCCGGAAGACATGGACCGAACTGCAAAGAAAAGTGCCAGTGTGCAGAACATGCTCATTGTGACCCACAAACTGGTCATTGCAGATGTGGACTTGGATATACTGGCAAGTTGAATTGCTATTTGACGACAGCAATGCTATATAGTTTAATTTTAGGTCCCACTTGCCAACAACAATGTCCCCAAGGAAAGTATGGATGGAACTGCACACTGGATTGTGACTGTCATGGAGAGGCCAGCTGTGACCCCGTGCAAGGCTGTTGCAGTTGTCCCAAGGGCAGGTATGGCTCTAGGTGTCAGTATGGTAAGCCTTGGAAATAACTAGCAGAAAAAACATATCAAATAACTATCTTAGCATGTCCCCCTGGTCTGTATGGCTGGTATTGTAGCCAGGTGTGTGACTGTCAAAACGGAGCTAGCTGTGACGCAAATGATGGTCAGTGCCTCTGTCGACCAGGCTTTTTCGGTGATTATGTGTGTTTAAATATTAAAAATAAGTCTTATTACTTCATATCTAAACCAATTTAAAGTGTGAACAAAGATGCAGAAATCAGACATATGGACCTTATTGTCGATTGCAGTGTGACTGTGCCCACCATGAATGCAATCATGTGACTGGGGTCTGCGACTGTCCTATGGGCTATTACGGTTCGAAATGTGAACAAGGTGAAATTTTTAAGAGTTCTGCGCAAACCACCTTAACACGTCAAACGCAGTTGTAAGAGTGGTTGATATGGGACTAATTTGTTATTTTGCCTAAATCTACTTTAAAACATTAAAAATTGCTGTTTAAAGCAACAAAACTTGCCAATTAGCTCACCTAGAAAAAGCCAGATTTGTGTAACACTCAATTAACCGGTCTAATACAATTTTTGGAGCTGCTAAGATGTATGTTTGACGGCTGTATTGGGAAGGGAAAGGAATAAGGCCACTTTGTAAAAGGCTACTCAACCCAATTTCATTGGGAAGAAGGGCTGTATAGGGATGGGAAGGAACAAGTAAGAGGCCACTCTGTAGAAAAAGAAAAATTCTTGAACATAGTTTCCCTTACAGGGACCTACCGCATGAAGAAGCTCTGGTATCTATGCTATTTTTATGCATCAAGAGGTATTTTCGAGTGATTTGTGTGATTTATATCCTAGTGGCGCCTAATTTTTTACCGGTACACAAGTAGAGCTGGCAACGGGACGGGATCCCGTACGGGATCCCGTCCCGCCCGCCCTGATTTTGACCTAAAATCCCGTCCCGTTTTCCCGCCCGCTCATGTCCGAAAATCCCGGTCCCGTTCCCGTTTTTCACCCAATCCCGTTAGTCATTTTCAGAAAATTTTTTACATCAGTTTCTACTGAAGTGTCTGAAACAATATTTTAAAGCTGGATCTGGATTTAGTGCAAAAAATAAAGCCTCTATCAACTACTCTTAAACTTTTTAATGACACATAAACAGTTTGTAAATCTCCAACATATTTAGCATGTCGTTCTGGTATGTCTGTTTTAAATGCTGGTTGTGACTGACTACTAGGTGTGTTGATCTTTGTAATCATTGCAACATTTAGGAAGATACGGTAAAAACTGTGAAGAGCGATGTGAGTGCTATAATGGAGCTCGGTGCAATAGACATGATGGCAAGTGTGAGTGTGCACCTGGCTATCTTGGACCCACATGTCAACAAGAACATACAGGTATATTTTATTTGCATGTAATGAATGTAAACAAACAAATTTTTAGACCCTGAGAGGGTTGCCAGAAGAGGTGATTTGCCAGACGACTTCAATTTTAGGTCAAGAAGGAGATAAAGTTTAAACAGTTTTTGTATTTTGCTGCCTTTTGATTTGCTTAACTCTTCTCAAATTACTAATAAATTTTGTTGTTAAAAAATCCCATTTGAATATGCGCTACTCCTATTTTATGGCAAAGTATTTGAAACGAGGAGTCTTTATTCCGTAGTCTGCATGTTAGATTAGTACTATCAATTCATTCTCATATAATGCACACAAGTGCGGGCAATTTACTCGTTCATTTGTAGCCGATAATTTTACAACTAGTAAAATACCTTCCTTTGTGAAAGAAATTACACCCCCAGCACTCGACTACACTATCGGGTGATCGTTATACCGAGTTTTGACCGTATCTGAATATTTGAAAGCTGGTCTTCTTGGTAATAAAGGAGTTTAAAGCTTAGTCTGTGATCAAGAAGAATTAATTAAGCTAGTTAAAGCCCATGTAATCGAGTGTTGGGGGTATAGTGTAAGTGCTCCCAACTCAGAAATTTTACCAAATATAAACATTCAAAGAGCACATCTTATGAGTTCGTTAAATTTCGAGTTGCTTTTTCCCAACTGGGAAAATTTCCAGTTTGGAATTTTGTCAATCACATTTTCGGCAGTGACTGACATACGACTCGCTACAAATTATGACTCGCTACACTTGCGACTCGCTACAAATTATGACTCGCTACACTTGCGACTCGCTACAAATTATGACTCGCTACACTTACGACTCGCTACATTGACTCGCTACACTTGTTCATTTGGTGTAAATTTTTTTCTTACTTCTGACTCTAAAACCCTCTTTTCTGCACTAATTAGAGCATTCTAAAGAAGGTTTTATAAGGGTAAATTACCGTTTTGTAAGCTTTTTTTCGATTTTTCAAAAAAATTGAAAAGCACACTAAAAACGATAAATCACCCTTGTCAAACCTTCTTTAGAATGTTCTAATTAGTAAATGAAAAAGGGTTTTGGAGCCTGAAAGTAAAAAAAACACACCAAGTGGCCATCCACATGGCTTGTTTAGGGTAGAAGCATCCGAAGCACAACCTTATACAAAAAGAATCTTAAAAAAAAAATACCTGAGACATAAATCACTCGAAAGTGACTCTGGTATGCATGAAACATGTATGCATACCAGAGCTTCTTTATGCGGTAGGCCCCAATCAACAAA
>BBSZ01008550.1:0-53607 GCA_000981365.1 Subanguina moxae
GATCCCCAAGGATCCCCAAGGATCCCCAAGGATCCCCAAGGATCCCCAAGGATCCCCAAGGATCCCCAAGGATCCCCAAGGATCCCCAAGGATCCCCAAGGATCCCCAAGGATCCCCAAGGATCCCCAAGGATCCCCAAGGATCCCCAAGGATCCCCAAGGATCCCCAAGGATCCCCAAGGATCCCCAAGGGAAACCCCTCGGCCTAACGGCCCTACCCCTCTGGTACTGGTACCAGAGGGAACCAAAAGTAATGCTGTCAATAAGTATGACGGCGAAGCTCTGTAAAATATGGAGGATATATAAGAAACGAACTAGCACAAAGTGCTGGGTTTGAGAAGGACCGCAAGGGCTAGAGAAAAATTTTCCTTTGCATCATATCTTATTTGAGAAAAAACCGGATTCTGATGACCGGAATCCGTACGGATTCCGGTTCGGTCTCCGGCGCTAGTTATATGGCTTAGTTTCCTTAGTGTAATACCTGAAAATACCATTACTTTTCGACTTCTCAAAAACAGGATTTCTATGACTAAAAGGGTCGGAAAATAGCTTTTTTATCGTTTTAGCTTGTCAGAAAGACTTCTGGCAGGGGCTATAATCCAATAAAGTCAAATATCACATGTTGGCACCCAACACCCACGGCCTTATCTGATGCGGGCCCCGCGAAGTAAAGATGACAAAATACACTGGTTCAAAGAGGATGTATAGTTTACAATGGAAGAGCAAAGCTTCAGCAAGCCAAAACTTTATATGGTCTACATATGATAGTAAAGGCGCAGCCTCCTAGAGAAACACACTCCGTGAGGAGATTCGAAGGTAGAAGCGGAGGAGTGCTTCTTGCAGAATAAATATGGTATATTTATATGTGTTACATATATGTTACAACTTCCTAGTTGTCTGTCTCATTAATTTGTTGCGCCCAAAGTGAAGAAATACCAGAATTTGTTAGTCAAATACTTTGCGTGTCCTAGCAAGAAGTGCTTGTTACAAACTTTTTCATGTCAAGCCGCACCAAAAAATCGATAAGCAAGACAACTGACGGAGAGTACTGTAGCAAGGAAAAAGGAATGTGCACTCCAGCAGCCGCCATTTTTTCACGCCACTACTTTGTTCTCGCGTGTTTTTGCTGCTGTGTTTATTAGGGAGAGACTACTAATAAAGGGTTGCAACAATAATCTTTCAGGTGTCTTTCCCCTCCTCTTTTTTATTGGCAAAAGTGGTAGTAGAATAAGAAGAAGGTGCTAGTCTAATGTTGTCGCCATCGGCGGATAATAGTGGAGGTGCTGCTGGTGGCACCCCTGCTGCTGCCAACAACAACAACAACCACACAGCCTCCAGCCCCAGCAATTCGCTGTGCGAAGGCAGCGTGTCGCCCTCCTCCATCCATTCACATTCACAGCCATCCACTCGTGACTTGAACAACAGTTCACAGCACTCGCTTAGACATGAAACATCCTCGTGAGTTTGCCTTTGTATTAGAGTTTTGTGCAAAGAGCTTGGTTGGTCATTTTACTATCATTAAGTAAGAAAAAAGGAGGAGGCTAGGTATTGTAATCCAGCAGAGTCAAAACTGGGTCAGTTGCCTAGATATGGTTTTGAGTCCAATAATGGGCTATGATAAATCTGAGGCTGCATATACCGTAAAACCTCTAATAATGCCCTCCACTCTCTCGTCACGACGGTCGGTGGTCAACCATTTTTTACGGCTCAACCACCCGACAATTGGATACTGACACCACACTCGAAAACGTAGCTGAGATTTAGGGCTATATTTTTGAGTATGATGTCAGCATTCAATTATCGGGTGGTTGAGCTGTAAAAAATCGTTGACCACCGACCGTCGTGACGAAAGAGGGGAGGGCATTATTAGAGGTTTTACGGTAGTAAGGATCTGGTCCAGAGAACGATTTGCGGGACACTTTATGAACGAAAAATGGAGTGCTGATACAAATATTCCTGATCTTCTTTTTCATTCTGGATCAGAAAAATCCATATCGATTTCTCTTCAGAAACTTATTTGTATAAGCATGCTGTTGTCTTCTAGTCTGCAGCCTTAATTTTTAGTAATAAACCTACTTAGACTTAAGTCTACTTAGTCTACTTAGTTACTACTTAGTCTACTTAGATCTTGCTTAATTGCAGGGATGACCCCACAGACTTCTCGGCCCTGCACTTGCCTTCCAATATTGAAATGCATCCTCAGAATGAATCACTTTCTAGTAGGTTTCTTTTATATTTTGATTGGAAAAAAAATTAAAACATACCTCCAAAGGTGGCTTAAGTAGAATTGTGCCGTCTGCTTCTTTTCCCTAAATTTTTGCAAAAAGACTAGGCAAGTGACAAAACTACTGACTTCCTCAAAACTGGCAAGTTTTTGGCATTGTGTCTTTCCTAACCATTTTTATAATAAGTTTTGAAGCAAAATCATTCACTTTAGAGCTGAGATTCTGCGCTACAAAATGAGCGGTTGTGCTTCAAAATGCATTAGAAAAATGAGTAGGAAAAACACGATACCAAAAACACGCAATTTTTGACACTCCAATACAATCCTGAAATTGTTGCAGGTTCGTCCCGGCAGCAGTTCATCAAGAGGCCGTTGAACGCTTACATGATCTGGACACGACAGGTAGTCAAGCTATACAACTAACAAACAAGCAAAAACCATTTTAGGAGCGCAAGAAAATATTGGGCAAGGACCCCAAGCTGAAAATGAACGAGGTGTCCAAAGCTGTGAGTTTTGATATTTGTGTTGTGGTTGGTGTATGTGTATTTGGTTTATTATATAGATTAAGATGGGGGAGACCTGGAAGGCCATGAGTGACAAGGAGAAAAAACCCTACTTCGAGTTAGCCCGCAAGTTTGCACTCGAGCACAAACAGGTAGGATTTGCTTTTGTAGACTGGTCTAGAAGACTGGTAAAACGACACTTAGAGACTCTTTTTTTCCAATAACCTACATATTTTGCAACAAAAGTATTTATCTTTTCAAAGACTTTTTCTGCGAAAATACCTCAGAAATTCGAATTAAAAAGTGGCTGCTGAGATATGATATAGACTTGTACAGTCAATAACACAGAAATGTCAGTATGGCAACTCTAGGCCCTGTCTCAACAACACAGACGTTTTTCAAAATTATTTCAAAGTTCCCGAAGGCACTTCGCCTACTGGAATGCAACAAAAAAAAAAAGTCCTAAGTACGTTTGTTAGATTGTATAATTCTCTCTAAGCGTAGTATATAAAAAGACTAGAGTAAAGCTTTACAGTCGACGCCCGATTTAACAAACGCCCAAAAAGTTCGTTTCACAGCTGGTTCTGACCATTTTTTTTCTCAAATTTTGACATCTTTTCCCAATTTTGATACTGATGTCTCTAAGGCAAAGGATCGCAAGGATTCTGAATTTGCCAGTCGCTTTTACACAACTCAGCAATTTCACCATGAAAAGATCTTTAAAAGTCCTTTTAGAAAAAAGAGTCCGTTAAATCGAGAGTTCGATTTTTTGAAGGCAACAATGTTGACGTTTTGAAAAACGGTTGGCAAATTCAGAATCCTTGCGGTTTTTTGCCTCAGAGATATCAATATCAAAGTTATCAAAAACTAACGTAAAAAAATGGTAGGACCCAACTGTGGATCGAACTTTTTGAGTGTCGACTGTATCTTTAAAAAATAGCGAAATGTTAACTTTAGGAAGGGAGAAGCTACTGTAAAGTCAAAAAAACTAGTTGTGAGACCAAAAAAATTAACTGTGAGGTCAAAAGAGCTACAGTCGAACCTCGTTAAACTGGCACCCCTAATTCAAAAAAATGTGTTTGTGGCATTGTGTTTTTGACCTATGTTTTGCTGGTGTCTTCTGGGCATATTATATACCAAAATTTAGCTTAGATTCTAGGCTACGTTTTGGTATATAACATGCCCAGAAGACACCAGCAAAACATAGGTCAAAGACACAATGCCACAAACACATTTTTTTGAATTAGGGGTGCCAGTTTAACGAGGTTCGACTGTAGATAACTTAAGGGCGTAAAACAATGACAAACCATATAAAGCTGATACTTTTCAACCTTTTTGCATCAATTTCTATAAAATTTGAAATAATTATTTTTGCTATTATTAAGTTTCAGGCCTTACAAGACCACCCAGGTATTTTTTATAGAAATTTATCCAATTTGTTTTTTAATTTTTATTTTTGCTTTTCAGAACTAACATATGCGCCCAGCAAAAAGAAAGGACCCAAAGGTGGTGGGGGAGGAGCCAACCATCATGCGCCAGAACCCAAGAATGTGGCGGTGGTAGGCAAGAGTGAGCAGCAGCCAGCCCCTAACTCTTCCCACTACACACCTGACCCCTCGCCCAGAAGTACAACCCCCAGACAAGTGATTGCAGCTCAGGGTCTTCAACAAAACATGTTTGTACCATTCCAAAGTGAGTAGCTGACAAATATTTCTAATACAGTAGAACCACTATGTAGTGGAACCCTTGCGGTCTCCGGTCCAACTATTCTTTATCTGAAAACAGACTTTCAAAAAGTTGTTTGACCGCCTAGATATAATCAAGAACATCCATAAACTTAGTTATTAGCCTTGTTCTTCTCAGCTTTCATCAATTCTGATGAAGCAAGCCCTCTTCTAAAAACCAGCTTCAGTTGGCAATTTTCCCACAAATTTTACTAATTTTTAGTAGACATGGCTATATAAATATAAAAAAACTGTAAATTCAGCTCCACTCTCTTCGGGGATGCAGATAGCCCAAGTTCTGGGGGTAAGACCTCCCTCTCTGCTACAGGGCAACCCATATGGTGTCCAGATGAGTGGTAATCCTCCACAAACAGCTCCTGGTAGATTATTTTGTGTAAAAATGGTATTTTTTATTAATCGCAACTCGCTTGTTTCTAGTTTCCGGTCAATCCCTGCTGATGCAGCAGTCCCAACAGCTACCTACCGCCTTTGTCCAACCTCAGCTACAGTCTCAGCACAGAATCAACACAGGTATTTTGACTTTTTATGTAAATAAAGCCTTATTAACGACTGACTAATTGCAGGGCCAGTTTTGGGTGCTGCAGCTGGAGTTCCTAGGTCTACGCCTAGTCAAGTGCTGGATCTGTATTGTAAGTTTTCCAAATGCCATTGAAAAACTATATATACTCCAATTATTTCAGACACTTCTCTATGCCAGCCCGCCTTCCCCACAATCACAGAATCGCCTGTAAATACACTGTTTGCTGGAGGAGGTAGTCTATTTTCAATCTTGTGGCTTGTTACCTTGGCCAAGATATACCAAAATGCACTAATCTCGGTTTTCAATCTTTTGAAAAACAAAAAAAAAGAATGTTGGAATACCGTTAGATGTATAATTGGCAGGGCTTTAGAATGGTATAAGCAGCACTTCATTCAGAAGTCGGGAAGCTGAGATGTAGTTATTTTAATGAATTGGTCTACATTGTGGCAGTCATCTCCTTTTCCAAATACCCAACACTTTTACTCAGTTTTGCGAAGCCAACATACAAACAAACAAATTTTATAGGTTATCCACCGCAATATTTGCTGGAGCAGTACAACCAGTTCAACCAACAACAACAGCAACAACAACAACAGCAACAGGGAGGAGGGGCAGGCACTCCCAACAACGGGGCTGGGCCAGCTCCTCATTTCTAGTTAACCTACTGCTACTACTATATGCTCCTGCCTCTCTCAAGAATATAACACGCGGCTATTTAAAATTTTTCTTTCGAACATTTATTTGTTTCTGAGGTGCCCCAGTAGGCAAAAGACCTCAGGAATCCAAATCTGATACGAGAATTAAAAAAGTGGCTTGATTGATGAGATACAACCAAAGTAGGGCAAGAACTGAGGTCAGGGCTGATTGTGGTCACATCTCATCTTGCAAACTGTTCTAAGTAGTGCCGTGTTACATTTACACTTTGCTAATCCTCCTCTTGTGTGCTAGAATTGATGAATCTCTTGAAAAAAAAAACAATTGAAGCATTTGTGTTGTCTCAATCTCGGCGCCTCCCTCTACCTTACACTCATTTATCTCCTCTCTTAACAGCTTGGCTATTTGTTTTCTTTCGTGTATTTCAAATTTGTATAGCTGATCTTCTTCCGCTTTGGAAAAGGCTAAAAAGCGGTTTTTTAGTTTTTAAAAATGGTATTTTTGCCATAAAAATACACTTTTATTGGATGAGAATTGAGGAAAACTTGAAAAAGAGAAGCATTACCAAACTACTTCCAACTTTTTTGTATTTTACTGTATCTCTCTGAATTTTTGTTGACCTCCACTAGGTAAAAAGACCCAAGGGGTCCAAAGCCGATGTGAGAATTGCTATAATTGGGGCAGCAAGGTAAACCAACAGTTTTGGCAACATATATTCAAAAAAGTCCCTTTCTTGCACCCACCAGTGGTGGTTATGCTTTGCTAGTGCTCTCAAAAAGTTTAGCCTTTTCGTCAAGGCACACAAAATTATGACCAAAAAGTTTGTGTAAAAAAAGTCTCCGTTTTGTTTACAGCAGGGATGATAATGAAGTATTTATGGAAAAGGACATTTGTTTAGCACATTTTTATAAGAAAGTAGAGGACATAGAGGAAGGAACCAAAAGAGAGAAATAAAAAAAACATCGGTTATCATCCCTGGTATAAAATCGAGTCTACACCTCAAGTTTGACACCTAGACACCACCTAGGGTCTGCCTATCTTTTCCCCTAAATTATCGGGGTATGTGGTCAGTTGAATGTGTGGTCTTTGAAATCCTTTATTCACATTTTTGTTAGAAGGCCTATATTTTATGGAAACTCAAGCAGCTGAGCAGGCAAAAAGACCTCAGGCATTTGTATCTGAAAGCATAATTACAAAAAGTAGCTTGCTTGCTGAGACATGGTCAAAGTCAGCCGTGATCTCACTTTTTAGCCTCGTCCTTCCTCTTTTTGATCACATCTCAGCAAGCAATTCACTTTTCGCAATTCTGTGTGCAGATTCGCATTTTTGGGCAATTTTACTACCAGGATGCCTTAGCTTTCAGTCATTATTATATCAGAATTGGCAAATACTACCAGGTTGAAAAAGTAGGTGGAGCCCAGGCGGAATTGAATTTGAAAGGGTGTCCTCATTAAATATTTTGACTGTATTTTTTTTCTCCTTCATTTTCCTCCAATACATTGGCTTTTATTGGTTGAATTAGAGTGCTTCAGTGGGAAACACCTCCATTTTATTGATTACATTGTGTATTTTACTGTATGGCATGTATATTAGACAAAGGTATGCAATTATATATTCAGAAGTGGTGTTTTTCATTCTCCCCTTTTTATTCTCCTTCCTATTGTGCATTGCAATGGCAGCAGCCGCCTTGAATGCTGCGATTAATTATATTGATTGGGAAGCAATGTGAAAAAAATAGACTACGCCTTCTGCATATTGAGCCTGAACGACTGGGGTCGTTGTATATGACAATTCCTTTTGTTTTGGCTTAGCATCATTTACACAGTGGTTCTCATACAATTCGTGCTTTGTTGTTTGTAAATCATGTTTGAAATCATCGACATTATTATTAAATATAATAATATTAGCCTTAAGCTTTGAGAAGCACTCAAACACAAAATACATGGTTATTCTAGTGCACATAAATACTTTTTCAAACAAACTTTCCGGACAACCTAATATTTCCCATATGAGTGAGTCTGACAAGTAAAATTAATGTTGGATGATGAGTTAACCCAATTAAATCAGTACTACCACATGGATGGAGCCGACTCGCAGCAAACATCCAAATACAAACTCATTCCACTGATAGAAAAACAAGAACTTTGGGAGAAATGCATGGAGTTGCTCAACCAGGTTTTCATATTCATAGTTGATTTGTGAGTGCAGCCAGCTTTCTGTTCAGGAATGGCCAAAAAGTCCGACTCAGAGAAGGATTAGTTTGGAGAAATCGCTCAACTCAAAACCTCCAATGTCGCTGGCGATGATAGATGTGCAAACCAACTATCTGATCGGTCATGGAAGGTTGGGTTGAGCAACAGCCCCTTTTAGTGTCACTGACCGGAGTGTATCCTCCCGCCTTGTCCCAAAATGGCCTAAAATCAGGTTTTTAAGGAGTGGTTGAACTTTTCCTAAAAATTAGCATGGGCTGACTGGGATCACACAAAGGCAGTGCCAAAGAGAGGCCTTAGAAATCTCGATTCCTGACACATCCTCCGCTTAATTACTCTAGCTAATTTAGACTATGTCTTTTGCCCAGCGACCCCACTGGCTGCTGGGTGGAGTGAGTTGTGTCAACTAATAAGATTGATGTTTTATGGGTTTAAGATCAGTTATCGTTTGCAAATCACACAGAAACCTCGGCTTAGGCAGATTGATCATGGAATTTCTCGAAGAAGAAGCCAAAAAGCACAATTTTACCAAGGTATTGGCCTGTTTTTTAGATGAGTCAAGAAATTTGATAATGTAGATTTGCTTGTCCACTGAAGATAAAGAGGGCTTCTACACAAAATGTGGCTACCAGGTTTCTTTCACGCCAATAATAAACTTTGGAGCCAATTCCAAGTTATTTGCAAAAATATCACAAAGAGTATTTTTTGGCGACAAGGAAACCACAATTTCGAAACAAAAAGAAATTCTTTGTGCAAAACCGAGAAAAAATGAGCTAATCAGTGCCATCCTACCGCCACCATTACCGCCTCCTCCACAAGCCTTGAAAACAGAAAATGCTATTGCCAAACAGAAGATTTACATGTATAAGTGTTTGCAATAAAGAAATTCGCTAAAAGCATTGCTGCCAGCACTTCAAAAAGTTTTCTAAATATGCTAATAACCAATTCAACATAAAAACCACTGAACCTCCTCATAAGAATGGAAATTAATCAATTTGATTAACCCAAAGTTGAAAATCAAATTTAAAAATTTTAAAAATTTAAGAAAATTTTTCAAAAACCACACCAAACTGGCCACTTCCTTTAGATAAAAGGCAAATATAATGGAATGTTTTATTTTGTTTACCATAAATACAAAAGGGATGAAAAGGGGAGAGCTGGATTTAAAAACTTAATAAACGGTTAGAATTTTTAGTTAGCCTCGTCCTTTTCTTTGGTGCCGTGCTTCAGCATTCTGGTAAACTCAACATAGTCGAAACGACCACTTTTGATGGGAGCATCACGGAACAACTCATCAACCTAAACCAAACTTGTTTAAATGCAAATAAAAGTAGCCGAGCGAAATGAAAAAAATCAATGTTACCTGTTCATCGGTATAGCGATCACCCATGGTAGTCAACAACTCACGAAGTCTATCCTCACCAATGGAGCCGCTGTTGTCTTCGTCAAAACATTGGAATGCGTTTTTTATGACCTTATAAAAAGAATTGAAAAAGCCTTATTTCGAATGACAATAGTACTTACATCCTCAGGATCAGTTCCGGTCAACTTTTCACCAAAGAGCGTCAGAAACATTGTAAAGTTTATGGAGCCTGAGGCCTCATTCACCATGCTCTCAATAAACTCATCATTAACCTCTTTGCCTAAAAACCAATAATGTTGCATTCGTAATGCAAAAAATATTACCAAGTGAAGCGAACATGTCCTGCAGGTCTTGCGCACAGATAAAGCCATCGTGGTTCTGGTCAATCATGTTAAAAGCCTCTTTGAACTCCTAAGCAAAAGACATGAAACCTGACAACCAATTGAAAACACCTGAATTTGAGCTTGATCAAACATAGCAAACACATTGCTGGTTGCTCTTTGCGGCCGTGTTCGTCGATTCACTGTCTTGCGAGAAGCCATTTTACCAAAAAAAAAACACCTGTAAATTTGAATGTAAAATGAGAAAGAAGCTAAGCAATAATTCAACAAGCTGAGAAATGAGTTTAGACAAGCATGAGGAATACAAAAACTCGCTAAAAATATGACTCATTATTAAAAAAGAAAAAAGAACAAATAGATCAATAGTTGCATTTGCCCGAAGTACACATTGAACAAGCTAAAGAATTCTTGCCCAACAAATGACTAATGTATGCGAAGCAGCAACTAGAATAGTTTTCCACAGTAGAAGGAACGCCAGCAAACAAGCAATTGATCGAAGAAGAGATCAACCAAGGATATGTCTTCAATTTGAAATACCCAAAGTTGGGTCATTCGCAAAAGCGGCATTTCAAAAACTAAAAAATGTACTTTTTCAAATTTTTTGATCATATCTCGGCAAAAAGGTAGCTTTTTCAATCTCTGCTTTCAGGTTCAAATTCCTGACAACATTCTGACCACTAGTAGTTTTCTAAATAAAAGAAACTTATAAAAATAAGTCTTTTTGTTCAAAAATACCATCTGTCCCAAAATTATGGAACGGATTTTTATGAAGTTTTTCTCGGTATTTTTATAAATAACATTTGATGCCTAGTACACCGTTTTGTAGTAATTTTTCATCCTCTTTTCAAATGATATATAACTTTTTTATTTGACGTTATTTTTTGACCTCTTTCTGCACGGTCATTGTTGCTACTAGGTTCCTTAAAACGCTTGATTGCTTTAGAGATGACTGGGTGTAAGACATTCAATAGACGCGCTATTTCCATAATCTTCTTTCCTTCTTTATGCAATCGGACAGTCGCTGGTCGTAATTCTGCCATATTTGCAAACAAACTATATACCATTTGAAAGAGGATAAAAAATACTACAAAATTGTGTACTAGACATAAAATTTTATTTATAAAAATACCGAGAAAAACGTCATAAAATATCCGTTCCGTAATTTTGGGACACATGGTATCAAAAATTTCGGCAAATAGTATAGACAACTGTGGATTTAGCAGTCCCCTTTTATCAATATCGTCTGTATTACTAATCAACATTTTATTGCACTTCAAAAAATATCCTCTTTTCTATATTTTTTGAGATAAATAGAGCACTGGGAGGTTTTGTCCATGGCAGAAACAAAGCTGTCCACATTTTTGGTGTACCTTTTTCATTTATTCTGTTTTAATGTCATTCTTAATTTCAAGTCCAATTTTCAATGGTTGTTCAGCACCAAAAAGTTTGTAACTTTCTAGTATTTTTGTATCCTCTAAATCCTCACCAAAATCATCTGTTTGGGGGAATGAAAAAACACGTACAACTTTTTTATTCGATTGTACTAGTTTTTTGTTCATATATTCTTTTAATTGGGAGACATCACTTCCTTTTTGCAATTTTACGCTGCAGTTGTACACTGTAGTTGAATCCCTTTTTTTTTTTTTTAATTGTTGTGGATCAGTGGTGCCATCAGTAAAGTACAAATGTACAATTACGTCTAAATCATTTTACATATTTACCAAGATGGCTATTAAGGCGCGGTCGATCATTTCTAAGGAAAATATTGTTCACCAAAGTTTTAAATTTTTTTCCCTGGTCCCCCAGGGCAAACTAAGTCTAGAGACTAGCTGGATATCCAATACTACCCTTTTTTTTATGAAACTGCAAAAATACTCTCGAAATTCATTTATGATCAACACTATGCTCGGATTCAACTCGTAGTTAAGTCTATGTACTTATTTCAACTTAAGCCTCCGAGATCTCTAGGCCCCCAAAGGAACTTGAAGGTTTAGAGATGTGCACACAGACTTACTAGATGAATGTCGGGCTGCCAGACTATCGAGGGTTGATTGTATTGAGTTACCCTCTTACCTCGAATAATAATTACCGTGGGTCCCTCTTGTTTTCGAAACATTTTGCGAAAATCACAACCAGACATTACACAAGGCTTGAAAAATCAGAAGGCCGAAAAGTAAAGAACCAGAAATCGGCGATACAGCCGGTACATACCAGCTGAAGTGTGTTGGTCATCTTGTCTATCACGTAGTTTGCGTTTTCTAGTGTGCATGCCATGGCACACCAACTCTTGTAGTCCTAGCAGAACAACAGAGGCGAATAAAACACTGTAGAGAGTCTTACAAGCCATAAATTGACTAGGGGCTAGAAATAAAATAGGTGTCACTTTTATCCACTTTCAGTTTTGCACAGCTTAACATCTAAGGAACGAGAGATTTTTAGGAACTACCCAAAAATAACTCCCATTTGCCTGACTATTGGTGCGTGTTTGCTACGCATTTATCTATCTATTCATCGCTCTATCTTTTGCTAGATAAATCATATGACTTAATAAAAAAATTGGGATTTTGCTTGACAAACAAAATATGATGATAGATAAGACGATTTTCCATGGGGTGGCTACCTAGTGACTACCCATTTGGGTGCGGCCAGAGTTCAGAGTCTCTCCACCCAGGTCATAGAGTAAAGCTAAAAATCAGAACAAAGGGAAGCTTGCTGATGTTGGATGAAAGTACCCATTTTCGCAATAATTTCTTTGTTCCGAAAATCCCAAGTATGGGTAGCAAAAGCAGCCGTCAAACTAGCCGTATTTGATAAGAGTGAGACAGTAGTGCTGTCACAGTACCACAAAATGACAAGAGAATTCAGTAATCTGCAATGTGACCAGAGTGAACAGAGCCTTTACTACTTAAAAAATTCAATCTTCCATGTTTTGGACCAAATTCTCAGGCTGGATTGATCTCCACACTCAGAAAATCCCGGCTCTGTCTCAAATCGACGATTCTTGGCATAAATACGATAGAGATCGACTGCCCAGATGTTTTCCATTAAATTTAAGTGGACGAGCAGGCTGGCCAAGTCAGGCTCGTCGATCTCTGAGAAATTAAAATAATTTGGTTTTCCACCAAAGAGACTAAACGCTGCCGACGCCATCGCACTTCCTGCCATCCAACTTTTTTGTAGATGTTTGCGCAGGTCTCGTCAAATCAAGTGAATCTGTCCGCACTGTCCAAGTTGAAGTCTTTTTTAGATGGGGCGCTTTTTCTCAGGGGAACAAGACAAATTTTGACGATAGATTGTCTATTAGAATGCTCGATTGAATTTCTCGTAACTTAATTAAGGGCTTGGCTCACCATTGTGTAGTACGATGTATCCAATTATCTAGGAAGCTCTATTTTTGATACTCAATGTCTCTTTATGTCCCTCAAAAAGCGCTACTGCTATTTTCTCGTCCAACTTGCCAGCTAGTATCAACTTTTAGATGAGATATTCATTTTAAAAAAGAGCTCAATGCGTTGGATGATTCATTAAAGAAGGCAAGAGCGTCGTCAGGTTTTAGAGAAGATATTGTCAAAAATTGAGGGACGTTAGTCGCCATACAGTATCGCCAAAAGACGGGTTATGGAAGTTTAACTGTATTTTACTGTAAGTTAAAGGGTGTACCGAACTTTGTCTAAAAACCTCTTGCTTTAATTTTGACAAGACACTTTGCAAGAAAAGTAAAAATTTCAACACCAACAGTGACCATAAAAACATAATTACTTATCCTTTATTTTCAACGACATACATTATACTTCCCTATCAACGAATTACTAGAGGGTTTCGAGAGAATTTATTCTATGCAGCGCTTTCATCTGACCACAGATATCTAGGCGAAGTGTTTGTAGCCAGGCATCTTGTCAAGACCATAATCCTTGTACCAAGTCTTGTCCCACCAATCTGAAAAACTATCATACGACTAGGTCACACTTAAAAGTAATCCTAAAAGTCACAGTCAGGTTCCGGAATAAACAATTCCTAAAAAAAATAAGCTGAATTAAAAATAAGAGCGTAAAGAGCCCAAAATTTACAGGCTTGTCGTAGCCAAGTTGCTCAGGAGTTGAGATACCAAGTTCATCCAGCACAGGTTGAACCTTAACGTATTTTTTTAAAGAAGTGTTCCATAGCGAAGTTTGTCATCACCTCGCTTATGAGCCACGGATAGATCTCATGTTTCTTGCCGCACTTCATTTTTACAGACTCCAGGAAACGCACACACAATCCATAGTCGTTAACTCGACGGCAAGCGCCTGAAAAGTCAATTGAAACTAAACTTCGACACGCCATCCTTCTAAAAGAAACTTACGCAAGGCAGACTCAATGATCTTCGCATTAGGAATCACATCACAAGAGTGCAGTTCAGACAGTGCTGAATTCAAAAAAAGTGTAAAAAAGAATCCAAACTTGCTGTAGAAAGTACCTTTTCGCAGCTCCCATCCATCAATCTCTGGTCGATTGATGTAATCAATGAAGTAGCTGTCGAATTCTGAATTAAGACAAAATCAATAGGTATATCAGGCAACGGAAAAACTAGGTTTACTTTCTGGTGGCATTTCCATTACTTTAGCACCACTCGCCAACACCGCACTACTAGTGGACAAGGAACGCGATAAACACTGCGCGGCCACTAATCCACTTCGAAAAATTGAAGAAGCCATGCTAAAATTGATCGAACAGTCTACTACTGTCAATAGCTCATAGAACGAAAACATATGACCAGGTAAATCTTCTACTATACAGTGTAATCATAAGATGGCTACAAAAAATTTCAACTAACAAGATCACGGGAAAGAAGAAAAACAAGAAAATCCTTCTAAAACAAGTCATTTATAAACCATACCCATGAGCTACTTATGAACCACAAAGAGCACAGAACTCTGAATTGCGAATGTATTGCCAAACACAATATGAAGATCTTAAAACGAAAAAAAGTTGTGGCGCTCTTTTCGAATTTGAATTTTTGATATCTTGTCGGTGGTATAATAATAAATGATCCATTTGGTTTGATTTCGTGTTCGAGTTCGTGTTCATCAAAAAAATGTGAGGTACTACTGTGTTACAACCACTCGCACATCGAGAAAAAGCGATTAAAAATGCACTCCATGGGTGGTTTAAGTTGAAGTCGTACTTGAGCCACCTAGTAACTTTATTGCCAGAATAATTTTCTTAAATATATGGGCGATTTAATGTCATCTGAGGCGCCGATTGTGAGAAATTGGTAGGTTAAATTGGCAGCCGACAACGGTCTCACTTGTTTCAAAAATCCTCCTGATACTATTTCTGTTCTAAATATAAAAAAAATGCTTTTAAATGAACTTCCATATGTCTATAGTTCCCGTAACACCATTGTTTTAATTAAATTTCATGCTGAGTTAGGTTTTTTGTTGCAATTTTCGGTCCACTTTGTTGGTTTTTTTTTTTCTTTTCGGCTCTTCTTTATGTTCGGCCTTGGTAATTTATGGCATTTCTTATGTGTTTCCCCAGCAAAGCGTCTCCCTAGCTCTCTTCATTTTCTTCCATAGATTATTAGAAACGATCTCTTTGTTACTCACTCCCTAGTTTCTTTTTCTCTTTTTCATAAGAGAAAGGAGTTCCCCCCCCGTAGGAGCAGCAGTAAGAATAGTGGCCGTAAATGGCACTGGTCACTCCCTCTGTCCTGCCGTTCTGGATTATTTTGGATTGTCTGCTCTGCTATCTCCGCTCTTCATCTCTTTTAGTGTGGTTTTGCTGGCTGTTAGAGCAACCCTCTTGCCCAGAAGTGAAATCGCCACTCCAACCCATCCATCTGACTCACATTAAACAAAAGAGGAGTGGAAAAGCAGGCTTTTCCTCCGCTCCTTGAACTCCTCTTTCGTTTTCGCACGCACATGTATTAAATTTCCTCATAGTTGGTGTTTGCATGTTTGTTGGATTATGATTGTGACCGACTTATAATTTGCTTTTGATGATTTTTTTAAGATTTTTTCTCGAACTTTGCACTGCTTTTTACCATACGTTTGTCTATTTTGACCTTAATCCTATTTTTTTTGGCTTTGCACTTAACTTGTCTGAGCCCACAGTTAACTTGTCTGAGCCCACAGTTAACTGGTCTGAGCCCACAGTTAACTTGTCTGAGCCCACAGTTAACTGGTCTGAGCCCACAGTTAACTGGTCTGAGCCCACAGTTAACTGGTCTGAGCCTACAGTTAAATGGTCTGAGCCCACAGTTAACTGGCCTGAGCCCACAGTTGACTTATCCGACCTCGCAGTCAACTTTTCTCATGCTACAATTAACTACAACTACAGTTTTTTTATTTCTACAGTTACCATTTTGCAAGGAATATGTTTTTCTGAGACACTCTAATAAACAAAATGTCCTCAGGAGTGTAAGTTTGAAAGCAACATTTCAAAAAAAATGGCTGGTTTGCTTAGATAAACCTAAAACTTGGAGGGTCGCTGATAAAAAAAATGTCAGTGTCCTAACTTTAGGTTATATCTCTGTAATCAATGCGCTTTTTGAAGTTCTACTTTCAGATGTGGATTTTTGAGGATTAGAAAAAACTTTGTAAGTGTCTGATGTTTAGTCGGGTACAAAGACCATATTTGAATGTTCAAACACAAAAATAAGCTGAAATAGCAATAGAAACAGCACTTTCTAATTTTCTCAATTTTCGATCTGCCTATGCATGTCTTTTGAACGGAGACTTATTGGAGTTGATGAAAACTACTGATGGCAAAAAGTAATGATACTTTTCTTGACGATTTGGATCACTCTGTTTGCTGTTTGTGACACGAAAGGTGGTCAGTCTTGAGGATATCTTTAACAATTTTAGCTTACCTTAATTTAGCCAATCTACGGCACTCCCAGTCCAACAAACATTTCATCAGCCAGCTGGATGAGGGAACTTTTGAAATAGTGCATCCATTTCAAGTGCGCGACAAAAAAGAGCGTATTGGCATTGATACTCACAACTACTTCCTCAACGCAACTGTTCACTATAAGTATGTGACTTTCCTTAAAAGTCCTCTCAATTCCCATTTCCAGACATGTGGTAATTGTGATTCGAAGCAATACTCTGGCCGGTGTCCGTCTCAAGCTTGTGCTTACTCTTAACGAAAACATCTTGCTGAATGAGACCAAGTTTAAAAGGGTTGGTCTAATGTCGTATTTCCTCTATTAAGGGCCCTGAGACCTTTCAAGCCTCCAAAAATCAAGAAAATTTTTGAGTCAATCTCCAAATCTTTTGCTGTTCAACCAAAATTGAAAAATTCTAGTCGGTTATCCCCTAGAATAGCTCCTTAAAGAAATCCATCTTGCACCTACACCTCCTATCAGAGCCATCACAAAAAGTAAAATGTTCAAAGATCTTTAAATGTTCAGTTGGATGAGAATGGTGTGAATGGATTTGACCGTGTGGTTGAGAACTGCTACTACCAGGTAGCTTTTCTTTTACTTACTTTGAATGAATTCGATTACTCAGGTCTTGTGATTTTCAGGGCACAGTCAATGGTGATTCCTCTTCCTTTGTAGCCATATCCACATGTAATGGCCTATGGTGAGACTTATTTCCACGCGTCTTCTGTATTGTATGCTCGTAGGGGAATAATTGCCTTTGAAAATGGGACAACACTCGGAATCTGGCCATTGGACGGAGGGGACAAAGGGCGGCGACATCCTCACGTGCTCTACAAAATCAAGTGGACAAGGGACGCATCTTGTGGAAGTGTCACACAAACACCAGCACAATTTCTGCCTCTGACCACTGGAATGGATCAGACTCCATCGGTATGCACTCAGCTTTTGGTGGAACTCATTGTGTATGACTCACACATTTCAGCTACTCAAGATTAAGCGAGACGTGTCGAGGCAAAGCAAGTATCTGGAGTTGGCAGTGATTGGAGACCACACATTTGTAAGCTTTTCATGCAGAAGACACAGGCTGTGCCTCAAGTCTGTCCATTCTTACTATTGTTGTGTTTAAGATGAAAGAGTTTAACCTGACAGAAGATGAGGGCATTGAGTTTGCATTGCTCTCCATCAACATCGCAGATCTAGTAAATTTCTCTTTACTGCTTCATACACTGCAATAACCTTATCACAGGTCATGAGTCGCGACCTAAACATGCGTTTGAGTGTGGTTTACATGGAGTTGTGGTAACATTTCTTATTTTGTTAGTGCCTTTGCTAAGTGAAAACCATATTTGTATCATCTGTGCAGGATGGATGCTCAACGAGTGGATTTACACAACGACATTCAACAAACCCTGAGCGGCACAGTTGACTACACCACGGGGCATATTTATCACGTGGAAAAGGATGCAAGTGTTCTCTTCACCGGTGGATTCTTTGCCAATAGTGAGATGCTCACTTCTACTTTCTCTAGTGTGTGCACTGCCAGAGCTGTCGGCATAGTCAAAGTGGGTTTAATAAAAAGAAGCAAAGATATCAGACAAATGCGCAACAGGCACGAGTGCCAATTAGATTGTGGTTTTGTCACCGGACTGCGGTGTGCGGTTGGTTCGCCACACTTTTTCAAATTTTTATTTTATTTTAGTAAAAAGCCTATATTATGCAGAACATTTTTTTATTCTGAGTCCCCCAGGTAGACAAAAAGACCTAAGGAATCCGAATATGAAAACAAAATCTTTAAAAGTGGCTTGGTTGCTGGGATATGATCAAAAGTGGAAGAGAAGAGGATCATAAATTAAGTTCACGGCTGACTTCAATCATATCTCAATAACAACGTCCTTTTTGACGCATGTGAGGAAGAGAAGGGAAGCTGAGGGATGATGTAGTGCCGTTGGTAGAGCTGACCCTTGAATAGTCGATTTTTTTATCATCACAAGACCTTTGCACTTAACGTTTATGCACTTGAGTCTCCCACTGTTCTTTCCTTGGGTAACACTTTTGGTAGAGCCAATCGCCTTATTTGTGAACAATAAGAAGGCAAATCTCTCTTTCTCCTCAATAGATGAAGAGAGTGCCCACTCTAAGAGCGAGGACAATGGACACTAGTTTGGGAGTGACTTACCCCTCCACTATTTCATGGGAATATTATTGCTTGCCAGTTGAAGGGCTTTTAAGTGAAACAGTTTCGAGGGATTTCTTCTAATCTTTGCTGCTAATCTAACAAGAGAATAAGTGCCTCTCTTGCAAAATATGAACCAATAAATTTGTCAATAGATGTGAGAGGAAATACGAGAACATATATGTAGAATTGTGTGCAAATAAGCCATTTAGATACTCAATTTTAAGCAAGCATACCTCATTTCCTCTAATAAGTCCCTCTACTTCGTGTTTTACCTACTTTTTGCCGACTACTCTTGGGCAGTTACCTCACAAATAGTAGCTAATTGTCTTAGCTATAATTAGGGTAACAACTTACCTGAGAGTAGTCGCCAAAAAGTAGGCTAAAAACACAATGCCAAGAGCACGATTTTGAATTAGGGGGAAGTTTATCAGAGTAAATAGAGTCTCTTTTCTGACAAAGTATCCATAAGTAACACCATAAGAAGGAAACTCGAAAGTTGCACAGCTAACTAACTAGCCCAGATAAGCGTAGATGGACAAGGGTCTGCTAATAACTACCAATCTTCAAGTACCGAAGAAATTTTCTCGCTCTCCCTGCATCAATGTTTGTGGACAAATTGTCCACCATATATACTGCCGTTTCATCTTTCTCTACATTCACTTCTACCCTACTTTTCCAGGCAATCGATGCATACTCCGTCCACAGCACCGCTCAATTTATGACCCATGTGCTTGGTCATATCGTAGGAATAGATCATGACTCTTTGGAGTGCACATGCCAAAATCACAATCTGCCATGCAATATGAACAGACAAATTGGGTAGGTAACACTTTTTCTCCAAGCTATATTCTTTTACTGATCCATCCCAGAGCTATTGGCTCTCCTTTTGTCTGGCAGTTCTCCAAATGCAGTGTTGCTCGGATGCAGAACTTGCTGCAGTCGGAACATGTCCAGTGTCTGCTTTCTCGACCTTTTCAAGTATTTTGTTGAGACTGTTTTCTTCTCAAACATTTTGGCCTCTTACCCAAACCTATTTCCAGACTTCTCGTCTCTACCATTGTGGCAATGGGGTGGTGGATGGCGAAGAAGAGTGTGATTGCGGAAGGAGAGATGAGTGTTTCGACCCGTGCTGTGACCCAATTACTTGCACCCTCAGAGCCCATGCTCAATGTGAGTGCAGCATGTATTATCTAAACTTCCCTTGACAGTTTCCATTTAGGTGCCTCTCACCAACCTTGCTGTCATCGGTGTGAGGTCTGGTTGACTTCTTACTTGCCCATTAAAATCTAATCGCTTGGCTTTTTTCCTTCAGTTGCGCCAAGTAGGCTATGTTTGCAGAGAGTCACGCTCCATTTGCGATGTACCAGAAGTGTGTGATGGCAAGGATGGAGACTGTCCAGCAGATGGCTATCTTATTGATGGAGTGAGATCTGTCACTTTACATTTTCAATTACCAAAGCATTGTTAGGTTCTGTGTGGAATCAATGGGCAGTGCTGGAAAGGCAACTGCTCGGATTCTGAACAACAGTAAGTTAAAAAAAAACAAAGAGCAAACTACGAGTGGGTACCGGGCATACGATCTCGACCATAATTGGTTAAGGCCCCCAACCACTAGGTCACCCAGCTTCTAGTCCCCTTCCTTTAGAAAGCTCATTAACCAACTTAAAACTTTTATTTACAAAGGTAAAAGAATCTCATTTTAGATGCAAAGATCTCTGGGGGACAGGTAATAAACGACTCCATTCAAACTAAAACATTCAACAATTCGTTGATTTACAGCTGCCAAGTCTGCGGAAGAACCTTGCTACAATTACAACCAAAAAGGTGTAGAGTATGGCAACTGTGGAACGGATAGGAATGGAGCTTTTGTTGGTGGGTTTTCTCAATAGCTGTGAATTGGGAGAAAAATATATTTCTTTAGCATGCACAGAGGAGAACAACAAATGTGGCACTTTGCATTGTAGGGAGGGCAGTACTCTGCCTTTGCTCTCCACACTAGCCTCCTTTAACCTCCAGTTTGTGCATCAAAGCCAGCAAATGCAGTGCAAGTGGGTTCATTAACTGTAGAAATCAGACTTTATGGGAGATTGGGGTTTGGAGGTTATATTATGGGGAGAGTACATAATATAATAGACCAGAAACTATTTCTTCACATATTCCAACTTGTATTTACAGGGTAATTACGGGTTCTAGCCATGGGCTAGTCAAAGAAGGTGAATTTTGTTGTTTTTTTTTGGAAGTCTACACAGTCGTTATAGTCAGCAGTTTTCAGGCACCAACTGTGCTTCCGGGAAAATATGCATAGAGGGTGCTTGTATTCCACTCGCTCAAGTCTCTCCTTCTGTTCACTGTCCCAGCAATAATCTGGTGAGTTTCTACTGTTTAGCAGCGGAGTAATAAAGCAGGAAGACGGCTCAATGTCTAAATATCATAAGCCATAGGTAATCAAGTAGGTAAACCAGATGGATGGTTACCTAGTTGGATGGTATCTGGATGGTTTACCTACTATCCAGCTGGTTTTCTCACTCTCCAGACCGTTGACCTACTAATTTACCTATGCAAACATCTTTTGGCAATCAAATGTCGGGTAACCCTTAGCATCTGATTTAGTTCTAGCGGGGTGCCTTTTTTTCTGTTTCTGTTGTCATACTCAAATCAATTTTTTGCAGGCATTACAATGCAGTGGGCATGGAGTGAGATTTTTTTATTCCTTATGCCGAAAAAATGTCAAGATTGGTGTTATAGGACTGCACAACAACCCAAAAATGCCTGTGCTATGACGGTAAAGCTTTGGAAACAGTATTTGTTGGTTAAAACCCAACAAATTTCGTATCCAAATTGCAGGTTGGGCTGGTGTAGCATGTGACATTCGCTCCAATCAGTCGAGGAGGATAGGCTTTGCCACCATTCCACCTACCAAAGATGATCTCTTGTTTCCATCCTTTAAAGGCAGTTTTATTAAACTAATTTTTTTATTGGCCCGTATTTTCAGTCGGCAAAACATTGGAAACTTCCACTCTCCTGGGTATATTGCTGCTGGTATGTAATTAGGACAGTTTATCACAACTACAAACATCTATTAAAAATTGCACTGAGAGTAAAATTGTTCCGAAAATAATTGGAGTAGAGACACTAAGCCAAAAAACAATATGGTAGCCCTGCAAGTACCGTATTTCCTCTAATAAAAGCTCTCCCTAATTTAGAGGAAATACGGTATATAATATTTTTTCTGCTTAGGTCGGCATTTTTCTTCTCCTTTTGCTTGTTTGTCTTCTCTTCTGCTATCGGTAGTATCACTTTTTGCCCGTAATACCCTTGCATACTTTTTTGTGTTTCAGAAGGAAAAGTTCCAACAGTTCGCATGAGGATATGATGCATGAAAAAAGTGAGGATGAATCCCTCAATGTAAATCGGGCAATCAAATTTGGACAGATGCCTAGTTACCGGTCAGTTTCTTATCTTATTGCTAAAAACCTCGTGATTATTGCTGCGATTTCAGAGAAGAGAAACGAAAGAGAAAAAAGAACAAAAGAGTATATGATGCACTTCAGAGGATAAATGAAGGCAAACTTTTAAATAAAAATTTTGCTCGAAGTAAAGGCAAGGAAACTTTTTCAGCCGCTGAAGAACGTGACTCTGTCTCTGTAAAATCCAGGGAATCGTCATTGGTGACTGCTCAACAGCCTGTAGCCAATGGAAGTGTGCAAATGATGGAGCGGCCGTTCCACAACCAGTCAAATGACTCCATCGGTACCAAACAACAGCACCATCAGCAGTAAGTAGAGTAACGTATCGAGAATATGGACATGGTCCACGTCCCCGGTGGTTTACGCCTACCCACCGATACAAATGCCTCGGATAGAGACCAAATCACACCAAGCAGAAATAGCCTACTCGACACTATACATTAAGTAAAATTGTTGCTCTTAGGAATTGGATGCGAAAAATGAGTTTTCCCAAATTCGGCTTAGGTAAATGGTCACATCCGTCCAAAGTCGACCGAATTTCTTGCGCTACCCTGTGAAATTTTTATTTTCTACCTTTTGTTGAGGAATGGAGTAGTCCAGTCTAACTTCTTGCCACTATAAACTCCGCGCTCCTACAGTTAAAAAATATTTAGTGAAACGTCGCTGGCAGATTTTGATCATCTAGCTAATGGCACCTCCTCCAGATATCTCTACACTCCCAATATGGAAATTAGAGAGAATGATGATGGCATGTACGTGGGTTCTTCACATACCCTTTCTCCTACTTCTCGAAGTCATCCGCTGGATGTTGGTTATTCGCCTAATCGAATGAACTGTTTCAACGAATCCAGGAGGCCAACAGCTAGAAAACTGCATTATTGGGACAGAGGAGGCTATGCAACAGACTCTGAACTGCCGCCAATGTCCAACAAACAGGCAGAGAGGATGGGAGCTGTAGCCAGCAATGGAATCCTCTCTCAATCTGATGTTATGGAATGTCCAATGACACCACCTCTCAGGTTGCAGAGTATACAGCATTTGTTAAAGAGATTGAACCCTGAAGAAAATATTCCCAGTATGCCGGACTGTAACTCTGAAAAAGGTAATTCATCAGTTACATTGAAAATTGCAATTTCAAACTTGCAGCCAGTGTTTTCGATTTTAATACCTACACATACCCAACAGCATGTCTACACTTGAAATATACCTTACACCTACACTTAAAACGTACAGCCACACCTACTGTTTGGCATGCTTTACGATAACTGTTAGATAAATTAAGTAGCATGTCAAACATGCATCTAAAACTTATCTTAGAGTATGCCAAACAGTAGATATGGGTGTATGTTTCAAGTGTAAGTGTGGGGTAGGGGCACAAAGTAGATGTAGGTGTTAGAATTAAATTAACTGCTTGAAGCAAAGCTTCTACACAGCCAACTACCTCAAGTCTTATGGGTCCATATATTTTTACCCTTTTTCAAAGGCCAAAATTAATGGGGATTAAGTCTGGGAGAGTGTTTCGACAATGAGATTACTAAATAGTGAACTCTTTCAGGATTTGGCAACTACAATAACCTCCCATCTCCTATAAATTCCTTATCAGCAAGACAAACATCATCCTTTGCCGGACCACCTGAACCTCCTCCTGCTTCTGCAGACTCTGGCCACCACACCTTCGGAGCAAGTGCTAGCAGTGGAAGTCCAAACTACGAGGGAAACTACGATATTCGCGAGTCTCCCTCACTTTTCTCAGACGCCTTCAAACTGGATTTATCTAATTGATAGCATTGCTACTTGAAAACTGATCTCATTCTTAGATATATTCAACATTTCGGCCAACAATTTTACTTATTTTTAGTGTTTATATTTTATATCCGAAGAATATCTCCATGTAGTATTTTGCATACCTCAGCCAATGTATAATACTTACAAATTTTGCCTTAAAATACTACGCTTTAATTTCTTTGGCAAACACTTTTTCACTGTTGTTAAGCGCACTGCTCTTATTATTTATGTGCAACAAAGAATAGATGTAATAGCGCAATAAACTTAAAAGAAAAGACTAGCCTATCCCACAGAAACATTCAAAGTTGTCATGGAGAAGAACAATGATTTTACACAAAAAAGGTTTAGTAGTTAGTAGGTTCGAGATTTAGCTTTATTAAAACCACAGAAGTTGCATTTTTATTAAGAATTCTTTTGCCTTTTGCCTGAAATTTCCACGTCAATTTTCTAATGTCGGAAGAACAAAATGAGGTTCCAGACTACTCCAAATATACTGAAGATAGTATTCCGCCAAAAGAACGGGTATTTTCGCTTTGCTATAGCTCTCCATGCTCTTGCAAGACAAAATTGTCTCATGAATTTCTCAAATCTAAAAACTTATCTCACGTAACACTTATCTTGTGTTTAGCTAGAAAATAGAAGAGCTTAGATAGATTTTTAGATTGAGATTAGCAAGTAGAGGGTGGCGCAAAACTAAAGTAATCACTTCTTATAGGTAGTAAAAATAATTTAAATAATTTCTGAAAAAAAGTAACTTTAATCCTGCGCTACCTGGTAAATTTAGTGGCTAAATAATCAAAATTTTTCTAGGAAATTAAACACACACATCCAGGTAAAAATTGTACACAAAAGATTCCATCTAGTGACGCCAACCCTCCCCTTCCACCCAGGAAAAAAATTCATATCTCCTTTGACTCCTCAGCAACAAAATAAAAAAACTTAGTTAAAAATGTCATATCGTACGTTTTTTGGCAGTTAAGTTCCCACTCATTTGTAAGGTTTAGTAGCGACCTAGAGGCACTAACGAGCCATATGCTTTTTGGGTCAGCGTCACTAAACTCAAGGTTTTAAACATTTCAAAATCTTAAGGCCGACCAGATATAGACTACGATGAAGCTCCAGTTGGACCCGCAGAAGGAGTCGAATACATTCCCGAAGACCAATCAAAAAAAGAAAACAAATGAGTGCCAGACGCAAAGAGCTAAAATCTTTTATTGAAAAAAACAATGGCCAAATTACAGAATACACCACCCACTTGATTTAAGAATGCGCCACTCAAACAATTCCTATTTTATTTCTTAATAAAGATCATATTTTGTTGTCATAGCAAATAGGCACATGTAAGATTGTTTATTTTCGGCGGATATTCGCGAAACCCTTTTCATTCGCCTCCGTCACGATTTCTGGAAAATGATGGCTCGTCATCGTCAGAACTGTGACAAGTTTCATCATTAAGCCCAGTATAGTTTAAATTGTCTCCATTGACATGAGCATCATTGCATTCTATCGGCGTATGAAGCATTTTTAAGACAAATCGTAAAGAAAATCCGACAAGTTAATGACGTATTCTTAAATCAATTGGCGTATTTTTAAATCGAGTGGGTGGCGTATTCTGTAATTCCTCCCAATTAATTTCATGAACAAAATTATTTTAAGTGTAATAGCAGAAAATTAACAAATTTGGCATTCACAACGAGCATATCTGAACCGAGTTTATGATTTTTTTTAATAAAAAAATAATTTGGCCATACGAATATAAATATTTCTATACCTTAATCCCTAGCTTTACTACAAACTATCAACTACAGGGTGGCTCCAAAAAAAAAAGAGATGACGACTTCTGCTATGCTGTCTTTACCTGCATAAATGCTTTGGGCATTTTAATATCCACTGAGCAATCATAAAAGATTTTATAAAAGATTCACCACTTATTCGATTTTGCTCATTAAAAATCTGCAGAAAAACTTCGTCATCCCAAAAAATAGCCGCAAACAGCATAAGTTTCTTCGAAAAATTACCAATTGAAAGAGAAGTCTAAACAGTCTTGTAAATTAACCGGCTCCTGTGATATTTTTTCTGTTTTCGCTGACTTTGGTCGTTCGCTTCTTGCTGAACTACTAACAAGACCCTAAGAAAAATCGACTAATAAAGTAAAAAAGCAAAAAAAAATTAACCAAACTCTTAGACGATTGAAGGCCCTTCAACCCACAAACGATTGCCCCTACCTTGGTAAATTTGGCAGGCACCCAATCCTTCGTTCATCAACGTAGGGATTTCAACAAGCTCATCTTTTGAAAATACCATCTGCACTTGTGATATCTCACTTAAAAAAAAGAGACGAGAACATCAAAAAACCGTAATCTCCTTTTTCGACGCCATCCTGTACATCACATAAGCGGAAGATTAGGACACAAGAATCTCACTAAAATACGGTTCACTTCCAATACTTATTTATTTGCTCCATTATTGAGTCGTATATCATGAACGTGATGGCGACGTCTAGGCATACCTAGAAAATTTTTAATTTATTCAAGCAAATGAAACTATAAAATTTTATAAAATAAGGCCAAAAAATAACCCTACCCGGCTCAGTCGAGGAACAGTGCCCTTATAAAATGCAAAGAAACCCTCTTTCTTCCAAATTTGTACAGCACAATCAACGGTATTCTTGTATTTGTTTGCTTCTAAACCTTGCATTCTTGTCTTGACCACATCAATAGGAGTATTTCCATAGACACTAGCAGCCCCTGCGATACCTCCCATCAATCCCACTACTAGTTTGTTGATCGCCACTGAAACATAAATTGCAGACGAAAAAGCATTTGCAGGGAAAAATTGATAGTTGACAGCTACCTAATCAAAGAATATTTACCTGTGTTGTCACCACCTCGATACCAGTCCTTCAGGGTTTCCATCACAAAGAACCTGATAGCTTGGTTTGACCCCTGCTTCGCGATTGTTGCCGACACACCTTGGTAAAGTCCCTAAAAAAATGGAGATAAGAAAATGATTTGTATGTCCGACTTTTAATATATATATACCCTAAAACCTTCCGTCTTTACTATTACTCCTACACCGTGAGCGAATCCCCGATAGCGTGGCTTCTCCAGAGTCTGATCGTGTATGAACTTTACTTTCACTGTCTCCATTGGTGTAACCGCCTGAAAATAAGATGAAAATTAGCAAGTAACCATGTTCATTGAACCACAGAACTTACAAAGATGGCTTCTGAAACTCCGGCACCAAGTCCACCTGAAAATAAAAAATTTATTCAGAAATTATTTGAAGAACCCACACAATAGTCTAGTCGATGCAGTCAAATTTCCACGTTCATCAGCTGTTTTGCCCTTGAGGAATTCAAAAGTACCAAAACGAAACGAAGATCTGAAAAGTAATACTGTCGGTGAATGTAGGACTTTGCCACTAAAAATGCTAAAAACTAACTTAGGAATAGAACCGTAAAGCAGAACCGGCAAACCACGATAAAAACCGAGGAAACCGTGACTCCGAAAAGTTTGCTTTACACAATCAGCAGGACCCTAAACAAAACCAGAATAATCAAATAGAGGATGCACACAGGAGTCTAGAGCAAATCGGTACATAAAACCAGAAAAAAGTCCACCTTGAACTTTGGTTTAACGGAACGCTCATCCAATTGCAGTTGTGTCTTCACATATTCTGTAGGAAAAGTAATACAAATTTCGATGGCTCCAGTCAATCCACCAATCAAGATGCCTTTTGCTGCTTTGCCAGACACCAAGCTATTACCCGAAGCAGAAGCCAAAGGACTAAAAATTTAACCAATCAATCTTTTATCATTTATTAAACTCTAATACGGGGGGGGGGGGGGAGGTGGCGGTAAATTCCGTATGAAGTTAAGTTTAATAAAGAATTTAAAAAATTGGGCGAAGCATAAAAACTAACACTGTTGCGGAGGTTCCCACTGCTGTGTTGCCGCCAGCCATTTTTTTGACCGAAGTGTGGATGGTAGAAGAACACTGAATAGAAAACCATTTAATCAAAGGAGATTTTTCCACATTAAAGGACACTTGCCCTCTAACACATTTTCATTTACTTTTGAACAAAAAAAAAGACTAAATTTTACACGTCAAGAAAGCATTGTGAAAACAATGAATATGCAAGAAATGTGGAGAAAAAAAAAAGAAAGAACTTAGAGCCAAAAGGACCAACATGTGAATGTAAAAATTGCGATAAGAGTTTTTCAACAAATGGTGGTCTGATGAAGAGAAAGGAAAAAAGTCTCACACCCCACTTTCTGTTCAATAGAACAAAAAGGGAGAGAAAGAGAGAAAGAATACGAAAAATATGCATATGTAACAAGGTGCCAAATGAATAAACATACCCTTGACCTTGACCCACGTGACTATGATGGGATAAGGGATGCCATCCTCAATGAGACTTTAAGCTCAAAGACTTTTTTGCATTTTTATCTTCATAATGATCTTGGGTATCAAAAAGTTTTATTAGCACAATACAACATTTACGATCAGCTATACCCCAAACCCTGTGGACATGTGACTTTTAACCGAAAGCTAGAAATCAAAACAAGAGAGAAGATTACCCAAGGCAAGAGCTAAAAGACGACAGCAATAACAGAAGTAGTTTGTTTGGCGGGACTCATCGAGTCTCTTTCCTCCCGGGACTGATTTGCTTTCCTCCCGGATTTCTTCCTACATGCAGTCTCCTCCATGACACTCTTCATCGATTAATTTTTGTTCGACAAGGATTGGTGTATAAAAAGTCTGGAATTTTTCTTTTCTGAAAATGAGAACAAAAGAAAAGATTACCAAAGGCCAGATTTAATCACAATTCTTAACCCAACTACTCGCTACCTTGCTAGGCTCGGAGTATCAAATTTATAGCTGCAAAATCGTCGTGTCCCTACCAGCAGCCTTTACACAGTACTGATCATATGTGAGAAAAAGATCAAAGGTCAAAGCTTTTCCACGCATATCTCTCAATACCATTATTCAATAGAAAAAAATGTAGTTTTGTAATCCCGCTGGAAGTTTTTCTTCGGCCCAACCGATATTACATGTATTTTCTCTCCTGCATTCTTGTCTCATGTTTTTTGCATTAGCAAATTAGTCCAAGACAATCCGATGACACTTGCACAGGATGACCAACGCATTGAGGACAGAATTCACCAGGTTGTTCACATTCCAGCTATTCTTCCACATCATATCTCAAATTTGCAACTTTCAGGCTGATCCAGAAAATTTGACAGCAATTTCTCCAGGTAGCTGTTTTTTGGAGAATATTGACGTTACTAGTAAATACCCCTCCCCTAAAAAAACCAATTTTTTCCCAAAAGTGCTTAGAAAGTAACAATTTCTGTAGAAAGAGGCCAAAATAGTTACTTAGAGGCGAACAAGGGCTGAATTGGGAGAGGAACGAAATGATAGGGGCCCACTAATTTGAAGAACTATTCAGCCGTCTCCCTTACTGAACCAGGGCAAAAAGTGTCTCTAGATGAATTCTCTGATCAAGAGTATTGCTCGAATACATCTCGCAGGTAAGTCTGTGCGCGCATCTCTAACTAACGACAACCAAATGCTCTCCGTTTCTAATCATACGCTAATCTTTATAAGAAAAGCTCTTTAAACTAACCTTCCCTTATGAACAATGACCCAGAAGTAGGGCTGTGTGACTTAGATACCATATTTACTCTAATTATGGCATCGTTTTTTGACCTAAACCAAATGATGGCTACATTTTTAGGCAATCCGATAGCAGTATTACAGTCGGAAGACACACATCTGTTTTCTGACAGGTCACACAATGCTAACTCCATCACACCAGTGAGACCCTTTCCTTTCAAATTCC
Source organism: Subanguina moxae (assembly GCA_000981365.1). Lineage (NCBI taxonomy): Eukaryota > Metazoa > Nematoda > Chromadorea > Rhabditida > Anguinidae > Subanguina > Subanguina moxae. The sequence goes on from BBSZ01008550.1 coordinate 29,706, forward strand.
TCGTAGCTAACTTGATTGGCTTAAGGAGCAAGCCTTTGTACACATGGTCAAAGCTATGCTCGGCACGGGTCTTCTATCCTTGTGAGTTTGTTGCATCTTTCTATCCAAATTCTTACCCCAAACTTGCAAATGTTGCAGACCTTACGCATTTATGCACAGTGGCCTTTATGTAAGCTGCTTTTGGGTCAGTATATAGACTAAAAAGTTATCTGGCTAATTTCAGCTCGGCTTGTTCCTGCTGGTTGCCATCTGTATTGTCTGCCTATATGTGAGTTTCTGTACACACTTCTCCTCCTTTTTCATTACTGATGCCTTTCCAGTGCATGCGACAGATTGTCTATGCCGCTCATTTTGTGTGTAAGAAGTAAGCAACCTTTTCTACTACCCGAGGCCTTGGTTCGTATATTTGCTATGAGAAATAAGGCCAATGGGAACACCTTGATAGCTCAGTGGCTAGATGATGGGAATCATAGCATTAGACAAAAAATAAAATGGACAAGAATGGGCATCCTAACGACCGACTATAGACTATAGGCATAAAATACCATCTGGAAGGGTACTATTCATGGACGGAGTGCGTACTCTGCTGTCCCGAACTGGCCTAAAATCATGTTTTTCAATGTTATAGTGTCTAAGACGTGTAGAAAGGTTGTGTATCAGGGGGCGACCGAATATATCCAGAATCTTTTACCACTAGTTTTTCTTTCAGAAATGGCCGTGAATTGATTGACTATGCAAACATAATGCGAGGCGCAGTAGAAGGCAATCATATTCTTAGAAAGAAGAAAAGATAATTCTAAGTTTCTACATTTACAGCTGGTCCTGCCTGGATCAACCAGTATGGTTATTTCTTCAAACAACTGGTTGTAAGTATTTGTGTGCTCTCTCCCACAATGGGTTGCTGAAATTTGGTGGATTTAGAACGTCAAAATGTTCATTGCTCAATTGGGTTTCTGCTGTGTAAGCTATTTTCCTTTTTTCTCCGCTGCTCATTCCTTTTTCCTCAGAGGGTCGAACTAGAGTGATGTACCCTATTTCTCGAATAAATGCCCCTAATTCAAAATCGTGTTTTTGGCATTGTGTTTTTGACCAACTTTTTCTAAACAAGTCTCAGGCAGGTTACCACTTAAATTGTAGCTTATTGTTTCAACTACAATCTAAGTGGTAACCTGCCTGAGATTTGTCTAGAAAAAGTTGGTCAAAAACATGATTTTGAATTAAGGAGGGGGTTTATTAGAGAAATACGGTATGTAAAGCCGAGTCGCTGGACTGTATTCGCCATTTTGGAAATAACTTTGATCATTTTTAGGTCTACTTTGTTTTCATGGTAGGCATTAGCTTTACATTTGTTGACCACCTCTAACCTTCAATTTTTGTTCAGGCAGACAATCTCAAAGATGTCGGTTCTTTTAGCTGTTCTTTTGTCTTGCAGACACCTTTAAAATTTAGTTTTTCGACAAAAATTCCAATCTACATCTGGCAAAAGGGATTTGGATGTTGGTCATTCTGCTCCCCGTTCTTAGCATCTGCTCCATCCGCAAACTCAATGTACTCGCTCCGTTTGGTAGGGTTGGCTTGAGAGGGAGGGGCATGCCACTTCCATCCATTTTTTGGACTTTTTATCGGATGGTATGGTGGATTTGACACTGCATTTTATGGGATCGCAACTCCGACAACCGTTCTTTGCAATTCTTTTTAATTGGATTACTTCTAATGCCGATACATAAAAGTAGAAGAAATGGACAGAAGTATCACCCTTTAAGCAGCCTCTTTTAATTTTTATGACCTGCTTGTTTCAGCATTTGTCGCAAACATCATATATCTGGCTGCTGTCACTATGTGGGTAGAAATCTTTTAGAAGCTCGTTGAAAACCTATTTGTTCACGACGTCTCTCACTCCTCCAACATTTCTAGAGTGGTCTACTACTTCTTCGCTCATCTCCAATCAGTGGACAACACAACTAAAGTGGGTGAATGGCGCAACCTGCCCTTGTTCTTCGGCACTGTCATGTTTGCTTTTGAAGGTTTTACTTATACAGGGTACGCCCATTTTTTCTGCTAAGTGAATTTCGGCCATACCTTTTTGGATTGACGATTCCATGAAGATGTCTCTTTTTTCAAAATCCAAAGAGCTATGGCACAAATTCACTCGTTTGAAAAGATTGCCCCAGCCCGTAAATGTGAAAAAACACCTCTCTTACATAATTACTGATTGTTGCAGGAGTCTGCGTTGTAAGCTTTCCCTACCCTTTACTTCTACCCCATCAAAATACCAAACTTTTCACATAAAAAGGTGATGCCGATTGAGAGCAGAATGGAACAACCAAAAATCTTCATTTCCTGGAATGGTGTGTTGAATTCCTCTTGTCTTGTGGTTCTTGCCGTCTTTGCAGTGACCGGATTCTATGGCTATTTGGTGTGCTTGTGAATGACTTAATAAAAGTGATGATAGTCTTTTTGCTTCAGGCATTTGGACAATCCACCATGGAGACAGTTACCCTGAACATGCCGGCTGAACCGTTGGTTTCTTTGTGGTCTGATTCTTTGTGTTTACTATCCCTTTCATTTCAGCTTCTATGAAGTACTCAAGCTGATGTTTGTAGCTTGTGTCATGGTCAGCTACCCTCTGCAGTTTTTCGTGCCTATGGAACGGATCGAAAAGTTCATCACTAGGAAGTGTGCAGTGGAGAAGCAAATGAGAAATGTTAGTTTGTCCTCAACTTAAACTCGCAAGGTTAATTTCTCGCTGGTTTATAGGTATATTTTGCAAGATTCTCTATTGTTTTGGGTAATCTTATTTATGAATAAAGTTTTTTTGTATAAGACGTTTTTCAGCTACTTGTGCTGTCGCAGAAATGGTTGGTATATTTTATTTTGTAATAAGGGGATGGCAGTGATCGAGTAGGAATGAGACTATCCATTGGAGTGATTTGTTGTTGTATATAAAAATCCGCAGGAACTTTAACAACATACGCCTATTCTGATCAGCTGATCGTGCTCAGCGTATCAAGTTTACCTATGAATAGTCACCAAACACTACTACAAAACTTCAAATTCAGGGCTCAAGAAACCTAATACTCAATTTAGGTTCCGCATTTGGCCTTGTTCATTTCGCTTGTTGGAGCCGTCGCTTGCACATCTTTGGCTTTAGTTAGTTGCAACTTTTAATAAAAACCGCAATTTCAAACTTCTTTTCGCAGGTATTTCCGCCGGTAATTGATCTCCTGGTTTGTCACTTAGCAAAATGGACTGCTCACACACAAAGCGAACATTTTCAGGTGTGCTACGCACAGAATAAGCTTTCGCCGGTGGTCTACACTCGCAATATTCTAATTTTCATCTTTGCAATCATCGGCTTTGGCACTGGAACCTATTCGGCACTACGAGACATCATTCAAACCTTTGCTTAATCTGATTCTATCACTTAAGAAACACAATTTCCGGGTCTCTCACTGCGCTAAAGTTTATGTAATCTAATGTCTCTTCTAAAACCCGCTTTCTGTACAGAGGACACTTGCATCAAGTGTGTTCGGCCCCGAATGTCTGTTACCAAGAAATTAATAAAACAAGATCTATAGGCTCATAGTGTACAAACTGTTCTGTAATTATTAAGCCAATGAAGGCAATACTTCTTTTGTAAACAATTTTAGTTAGGGTTATTTAGCAATGGACCACTCCTGACCATGAATTCATCTTGAGACTCTTTTTGCCCAGTTCCAGTGAAATAAAAAGGCTGGAACATAATATACGAGATATTGAGAATCGCCCTCTAAACTTGGTTGACGTTACCAAGGCAACAAATCGAGTCTTGGTTAAAATTTGTTGTTTAGTAGCCCTGAGTCTCAGCCACATCTTTGAGTATGGTGTCAGTGCATAATTGGTGGTTGAGCCGTAAAAAAAACAAAAACCTAGTGGTGTAAAAAGTACAAGAACTGATACAAGCCCATAAACTAAAATTGGAGACAGAATGAGTATCTCCCTAGTTGTTCTACTAAAAAAGAACCCGTTAAATAAATAAAGAGTTTCCTATTTGTCTTGAACAGATTTTTCATTTGAAAAAGTCTTTTCTTCAGTTGATATATTGTCGCCTAAGAATTGTTGTTTTTAGCCATTTTGATTGCAGAAAGGGGATAAGGATGGATCCATTTTCCTCTTCTCCAGCCCAACCCCACTCAGTGATGAGTTCGTTGTTTGGTGGTGGTCAAACACCGGCCTCAGGTATAGCTGGCCATGGATTTGGTGGGCCGGGATCGGTCTTCTTTAACCACAATTCTTTGTTGAGTGGAGCAGGTCCCGGTTCCATTATGGGTGGACCAGGTAAGCTATATTTCATCAGAACTCATCTAAACCTGTTAAATGAGCTTATTATAGGCTCCATTTTGAACAGCAGCAATGGACCAAACTCAATTGGACCTAACAATTCCATACTCAGTGGATTTGATCGTGCTGGTATAGAGTATGTTTCCTTTTTTGGTGGATCGATTTGCTGTCTAGGCCCTTTATAAGCCTATAAGGACACCCTCATGACTAGGCCATAGGTGTCCCTATATGAAATGTCCTTATATACTGCATTGTTAAATTTGCATGGCAGTAAAGAGGGAAGAGAAAGTAGGGACTCAACGCTCGAATCGTGACCTACTTCTATTTTCAGAGGGCTCAGCTCCGTGCACTATTCAGATCCCGGCTCAGTGCTCAACAACAACCTGGCTGTTCCAATGACCCCCCTGGCAGGGGGGGAATCCTCAGTGCAAAACAACATGCCTGCCTCTAATATACCCATGGTGAACACCTTTTAACCATTAAAAAGTACACGATTGCATTGCTTGTTGCGTTGAGATGATGCCAGCCACTCCAATGACCAATTTAAATGCTGTGGATGTCCCTTCTCCAACGTAATTAAGTGTAGTTGCGAACACTCAATAGTAAACGAGTTTAGAATAACCGGAACTTTGACTAGAGTCAACATTGTCTAAAAATTGTTTACTCTAGGCACAGTTATGGCCTTTCTAAAATCCTTTACTATAGATTGTTATCAGCTGCATATGAAGCCCCAAAATTAACTGTATAAACCATATTAGCTTTCAGCCTTCAAAACATTGTGTCCACAGTTAATCTTGGTCTGACATTTTTCAATTGCTGATCCCTAAATTCTAAAGATGTCTTTGTGGCGTTGTTTTTTTGACCTGTATCTTGATGATGGCTCAACTGAGCTTGCATGTCTAACTCTCAAGCCCCTTCGTCCCCTTACGGGGCGAGATGTAATAGAGTAGTACCGACAATGCCACAAACACATGTTTTTGAATTTAGGAGTGAGCCATGAGTAAAGTGAATAGGGTATTTACTCACAACATTTCTACAGGTGTTCAACTTGATCTCAAACAAATTGCTCTCCGGGCCAGAAATGCGGAGTATAATTTTTTCCAGCTACTGGGGTATAATGCGCCTCAAATGAACTTATGTGGAAATTTTTAGAAATACGTGTTTTAGCCATTTCTAAGCACTTCTTATACACTAAAAACGATAAAAAGGCTATTTTTAAATTGTTTCAAGTCAAAAACTAAGCCTTAGGATATGTTAGCCGTAAAGTACTCCAGTAGTGATTTTTTTGTTAGCTGCCTACCTATAACTTTATTTTTGTTCAGGTATAATCCCAAACGTTTTGCGGTAGTCTACTGATTTATTTTGACTAGTCAAAAAAAATCTTTTAAAGGCTGTGATTATGAGAATAAGAGAACCAAGGACGACAGCACTCATTTTTTCGTCAGGAAAAATGGTGTGCACAGGTGAGTATCTCCAGTAAAAGTTTACTGGTGAAAAAGGAATAAGTAACTGTGTTTGTTTTGCACTACAGTTCATTGCAGGGTAGGCCAGCCTAGGTTAGCCGAAACTTACCGTATATCATGTTATACCTAGGTTTAGTGGTTCACGGCTATCCTACGCTCGCCTACCTTGAAACTAAGGCTTAGTTATATGCCTAAGTGTAACTCCGAGGGTCTCAAACTACTTAGTCTGGTCTTTTTTATTTCGCACATTGTTCTATATACAGTCTAGGCACACAAAGCTTTAATCTTGATGCTTTAGGTGCAAAATCTGAAGAGGTGAATTTCTAGACACTTTACAATTTATACAGCCTTTCAAGCATAGCTAGTATTTAGACTAGTAGATTAGCAGGTCAGCAATGATTTCAACACATTTTATACAAGCTAAGGAGTTGACAATAAATTATATTTTTAGCCAGAAAATATGCCCGAATAGTATGCGTTTTTGTCAGAAGCTATTTAGACAACAAAATAAAACAATTTTTAGGTCCAAAAACTGGGCTTCGACGCAAAATTTACCGAATTCAAAGTGCAAAGTAAACAATATTTTGGGTTCTTTAGAAGAAAAAAACCTCTAGGTTTTCTATAGATATGGTTGGATCGTGTGACGTAAAGTTCCCCATCCAGCTGGAAGGCTTATGCATAACTCACGCTCAATTCTCCACGTATGAACCTGAACTCTTTCCTGGACTCATCTACAGAATGGTCAAGGTGAGCACATGCGGCTTCTCGCCAAAATGTCCATGGATTCACGAAAGTGGCTGTGTCTCAGCACTGCACCACAGTCCAAAGTTGACTTTGTTCTGCCTGCAAGTTTTTTTGTTTTGGGCATGCAGAATTTGCAGGACTGTCACTCTCTTAGACCACGCTGTGTTCACAAAAAACAATTTAATTGATTTAACTGAACAAACTTTCAGCCTCGAGTTGTATTGGTAAGTCTTCTTTTTGTTTAGAATAAGTGTTTTTACATTTTCTTAAGTTCAGCTGATATTTGTGAGTGGCAAGGTATTATTTGTCCTTGTTTTGACCAAAGTTGTGGGGTCTTTGGATAATTCCCCAGGGAAAATACCATTCTGTACAAGGTTTTTAGGTTGTCATTACTGGCGCCAAATTCAAGGTGATTTAGCAGAGATTTTTAAAGTTATTTTACATCCACACACGCTTTAGTCGGACATTGACGAAGCGTTCAACCAAATTTTCCCAATTCTCAAGGGCTTCAAAAAATAAGTGAATGATTCACTATGTCTAAACACGTATAGAACCAACATTTTTACTAACAAGTTTTGTTGTTTTATTATGTCTTTGTTAGAATACTGCATAGTATACAGTACATAACCATGTTTGCTTCGATTATGGCACATCCCTAAATGAAAAAAATGTGCTTGTGGCATTGTTTTTGACCTATATCTTGATGATAACTCCTATATGTTACATACCAAAATGTAGCTTAAAATTATAGCTACATTTTGGTATGTAACATGTGCAGGAGCCACCGTCAAAATATAACGGGTGAGGAGGCAAAATGTGGACTCACTTCTATGCCTTGTTTATATTGAAGGCTTCTTGTTAGAATCCGACTAACAGTGGGAAAGCCGAAAACATCTGCCAGCCCACCAATCGAATCAAGTTATGTTCGAGGAAAATACCGCTGGAGGTTGTACAGAAGTTGGCGGAGAACACAGAGAAAAGGATTGATCACATTCGCAGAAATGGAGTCATTGAGAGCCAGTAAGACATAGGTTTTGTAGCATTTTTTCTGCTCTTTTAAATGACATATTATTGTCACCAATACATGCATTGGTGACAATTTATTAAGTATACAGCCATTAGTGACTTAATAAAACATTCGAAAAATAAATGTTTTATTGCAGTCTCCATTTTGCCTTATCATGCGTTAGGTCAAAAAACAATGTCACAAACACGTTTTTTGAATTTAGGGGTGAGCCATAAGTAAGGTAAACACAGTAATTGCGCACTAGTTCTTCCTATACTTGTCAGAATAATTTACCCCGAACTCTAGAGTGATATTGGAAAAGTAGTCGATTGCCGACTGTGCTCTTCTCAATTGTGATTAGCTAATTGTTTCTGTTGTCACCACTAAAATCTATAATCAGTCTGTTAAATTTTCTTAAAAGCTTAAAAAATGTATGTCAACTAGTTGGCTTAAAAATTTTAAGTTAAAATTGAGAAAACACGATATTTTAAATTTTTTGTATAAAGTTTTTGATTTTGTATCTACACTGTGATAAACTGTTATCAATACATTGAATTTTGTTGCTTGAAACATGATTTGTCTATTTATTGGAAAAGTAAACTATAGTTAGAGCTGGTGATGGGTGCCCTGCACTGTTTGGAACAAATTCAGATTGAAATCTCGACCGGTCAATTTCCAAACACTCGTTTTCAGCTACGACATTTGTCCGGCAATTTGAAAAAACAGATGTACCTAAAGTTAAGATTCGAAACCCGGGTGAATGCAGAATACAAATGAATCGATTAGTAAAGTAAATTTTACCGGCGAATTTCACGACGCGCAAGATTTCTCTGAGTTCTACCTACAATTAAATTTTGTTTTCTATGTCAGGTCTCGATGAAAACTTGTGAAATGAAAGCATTGTCCAAGTATTTGAGCGATATGGGCAGTCAAGCAGAAATAATTAGCTTCGCATTGGAGTGTTTTGAAGTCTTTGTTGGAGCCAATTTTTGTGGTATTCTTGGTTAGTGACACGGTTTAATAATGCATCCAATATTAATTTAAATACAGACTCTCTTCTAGAGCCAACCCAAAAACAAGCCTCAATCATGTCTTCTCTGCGGACAAAGGAATTTGTGGATTTTGCTCTTCAGGAATTATCTTCTGGTCCTAACACGCCAGCTCCTCTGATGAGGTACTTTTCCGAATCAAGTCTGAATTGGTACTGAAACCAGTCCTCATTCAGATGTGCTGAATTTCTCTGGGTGGCAAAATACATCTTCTCTTCTGATACTGGTTATCTCAAATCAACTACCTTTGAGCAAGAGCTATGGCGCTTACGAGTTCATCAAATATGGGCGCAGATTTTGGAAGAAAAGTCGCCTGACCTGAAGAAAATTATTGATTCCATAGTGAGCCTTTTCCCCTTGTTGTCAACAACATAAGCTTGCCATCATTTCCAGTTTGAGCAATTGGAAAAATTACTGCAGGATGAGTCTGCTGAAATTTCGCCTCCTTTAGTCATTCAATACCACTTGGAGAGAGCTGCGTACCAATTGGAGTATTTTGAGAGAAGTAAAGCCAAAGAGAATCTGGAGAAAGCAGCTGAAGCAGCCGGTATCAAGCTTGAATTAGATGGTGCTCTCGGAAAAAGGACTCATTTTCAGTGCAGGAGTGTAGCACAGCTCGCTTTATCGGTAATTTATTCTTTCTTGGTTTTGGATTTGTGACTTATTAATCAAATATTTTAGACAATTCTTATGAGCGGCTCCTCTGGAGGTGAAATTTCTCCAGCTGTCCAGCAAAAAGTCCATACTTCTGATCTGCCGCTTAATTGCAAGAACACTGACGATACTTTACTAGATTCCATCAACTTTGATGGCGAGAATTTGACCGGATCATGTACAAGTCTTTCGGATGAGCAATTGGCCTGCATCCTAGCCATTGGAATTTTCGAGAGCAGAGCAGTTTACAATTCTGGAGACCAAGTAGATGCGGAAGTGCCTTTCGTCTATGTCAACAAGGTTTTTTTGGCAACGGTGTTTTCCATTTAAAATTCAAGTTCCAGGTAATTGAACAGAGCAAAAACTGGGCTATACAAACTCGTGCTCTTCTGGAGCGTTCGTCGTTGGAGAAGCAGAATGCTAGAAAGGTTGAAAGAGCGTGCTCTCAAATGGAATTAATCGTTAAACTTTTGGATGGGATTGATGAAAAGGTTTTTTTCGCCTTGGAAAGCCTTTCATTGATCGATAAACGACTTTCAGCCGATCAACTGCAAAAAACATCGTTTGAATATGCTTTTTTCTACTTCACCGGTACCGTTTTGGAAGGCAAAGAAACTTCAAGCCGATATTTTAGCTTCATTGGGATGCGTCTCAGTAATTTTCTTCGGGTTATAATGTTTGAGAGCTCCATTTTATTTTTATAGGAGGCTTTGGCAATCTATGAGTTTTTGAAGATGTGGGAAAGTGTTGTCGGTTGCTACAAAATGTTAAGGCAACAAGAAAAGGCTGAGCAGTTGGTTCGGGACTTACTCAAGCAAAATGAATGTGCAAAGTTTGTTTTTTTTTTGTTATAGACATCGATAATAGAAACTTATGACGGTTATCTTCAGGTACTACTGCATTCTCGGTGATATTACTTTGAACTCAGAATATTACTTGAGGGCTATTCAGGTCCTATATTGGAGCTGCATGTGAGATTACAACAGTTTTTTTTGTTTAGATCTCCAATGACCGGAGTGCTCGAGCGTCTGCCTCAATAGCCAAACTTTTGATGCTGCAGAAGCACTACCTCAAAGCCATTGGCTATTTCAAACGCTCCGTAGAATTGCAGCCTTTTCAAGTGGATTTATTGCGAAAGATTTTTTGCACGAAAAGTTTTTATTTCAGATAGGATCGTGGTTCAACTTGGGTTACTGCGCCATGAAGGAAAGTGAGTATAGTGAAGCGATCAGGGCCTACCACAGATGCGTTTCTTTCGAGCCAGAACATTTTGAGGTAAAAATTTTGCTGTAATACGTTTGCGATGATCTTCATTTGCCGTCTGTCACAGGCATGGAACAATTTGGCGGCCTGCTATGTGAAGACTGACCAAAAGGAAAGGGCGCAGAAAGTTTTAATGGTAGAAGAGTCCTTTGAGACGCATTATGTTTAAGATAATTTTTTAATTCTTTAAGGAGTGCCTTAAGCTGAGTTACGAAAATTGGAATGTCTGGGAGGTGTAATTTACTTAATTATACTTGAGTGTTTTCGAAACTGGGACACAGCGTTAATTTTTAGAATTTCATGCTCGTTTCTGCTGACATCGGTGACGTTCATCACGCTTTGGTTGCCATTGGTAAATTGCTCGATTTGGATTCCAAAAAGGCAATTGATCAGCTGACGCTGGAAGTAATTTCAAAAATGGTCCTGGGAACAGAAGGTAGAGACAACTCTTCGGTGCCCCAGTCTCGTAAACGACTTATGGAGGTTTTATCTCGTGTTTCTTCCAGACAGAGTTTAAATTCCAAGGTAGCAAGGTTTTGTTAAATTTGTGCATTTGCGGCCACTCTTTTTCTAGGTTATGAGGCTATATGCAGAGCTAAAAAGACCGCCTGCTGAATCTTCTGATTTGGGAGAATGGTCTACTTATACGCAACTGCTCGAAAAAGCTGTTAACCGAACTTCGAATGATTTGGGAACAAGAGTAAATGCCTCATATATTCTGTAATTATGTGCTTAACAGACCAATTTAGACCGCCGAGGAAAATGCTGAGTTTTTGGAAAACACATTAGAGGTTAGAGATTGTAGTTTACAAAAAGTTTGCTTCTGCTTTAAGGTGTTAGGGTGTGTCATAAGTCCTGTGATTTTTGTTCAAAGACTCAATTCGCATTATTGTTTTTTATTGTGCTTTTTTCTGTTTTTATGTAGAATTTTGATATATTCTGTTGCTTTTGCGCAATGTTTTGGATTTTTTGATATTTTTATAAATTCTTAATCCCTTGATATTCATAAGTTTGTATAAAAGAAGTTCATCAAAGCCTTGCTGAATCTTTTGCCTTGAAGCCGGCCGGATTTTACGTCAGGAGCATTCAAAAGCTGCAAGAACAATGGAAACAGTTGTAGGATTCGAAGGAGATTAATTTGTGGATTAGTTTTTATGATGTTTTGAATATAAAAAAAAAATAGTAGTGCGAACCTTTGAACAAAAACAGCAGGACTTGTGACACAATCTAATATTTTGGCTTGTTCAGCTTGTTTCTGCTTTGCAAAACTTATGGAGGATAAAGAATTTGGGAGGCTCACAGGTCTGCTCCCTATAGCTTTAACCGCTGATCGTATCAACTGCTTTGTAGGTATTGTTACAAACTCGACTCCGAATTCAGCCAATTCTTTCTGCTATGGATAAACAGTATGGGAGTGTTTGCTGCGATGTTGACAATGAGCGACTGAAAAGCGCCTATTCGAAAGCACATTTGATGATTGAAAGTATTTAATGATTGGAAGCGTTTGATGTGCTCTCCCGTTGTGCTTCTTTGTTAATTTTCAAAAACTTTGTTGTTGGCTTTTGATGATAAAGGGACCTTGTTTGTATTTCCCACACAAGTTTCATGCATTTGTTCTTGCACAGACAGTGTCAGTCCTTAAAATTTTTTATTTTCTGTTGTTTAGATTGAATATACTAAACTAATGGAAAAATTTTGTTTTTTTTTGTTTGTAGGGCAGGGAGACTTTATTTTATCTGTTATGAGTATTGCATGCGAATATTTCATTGGCGTGGAATTTTCGTTTTGCTTCAAAAACTTTTGAATGTCACGAAAGAGTTTGTTGACAAACAAAAGAGAAGAGTCTCCCGTGCATTAAAATTTGTTCTATTTCCATTGTTCAAAAAACAAATATGTTCGTTTGCAATTCAATAATAAATTTTCACGCCAACCAAATATTTTCAATATTATGAAAGAATAATTAGTGGAAGAATATTTTAATTTGAGACAAAAAATCTCTGACGGGGGGCATTTCACATACTTTTCTTTCCTTTTGTACGGACAGCTGAACGTTTAATCATAGCAAAATTACGATAAAAAGTTGTGATAATAAATAACATATTTCCGATTGCACTTTAAAATCCTTTGTCTACCTTTTTCAAGTCTAAAATTTTCATACATTTGTTTGCAGGAGAAGAAATAATTGGTGCAGTCAGCATGTCCTATGAATTAGCTGCTAAGTATGCTATTTTATCTTGGTCACTTTGGTAAAAATAAGTTTTCTAGGGAGATTGATAAGCAGCAGGAAAAGTTTATTTCGCGATTGGCTGAAGCCGTGGCGATCCCTAGTGTATCTGCGGATGCCGTGCATCGGGAGGATGGTAATAATTAATCATCGGTTTCATATTCATTCAGACCTCCATGGGGATGGTATTCTCCAAAAAACTGCCTTGGTTCATGCAGCTATTTTCTCAAAAGCCTTTTTACGAAATAATTTTCTAGCTGTTTCCAATAAATTTTAAGGAGAATCCATATAGAGCCCATTCTCTTCAGAAATCTCAAAAGTTTCCATGTTTAGTTCTCAAAATGATCAAATGGACGCAGAAACACATGGAGGCACTGAAAATCAAATGTGAGCTCATTGAGAATGGCACTCAGAATTTGTCGGATGGAACTACTATTCCTCTCCCACCAGTTCTTTTCGGAAGTTTGGGCGACAACAAAGACAAGAAAACTTTGTTAGTGTATGGTCATTTGGATGTGCAACCAGCTCGCATAGGTGTGGTAAATCAACGACCGACCACTTATGACATCTAATTTTATAGATGATGGATGGGATTCAGAACCCTTTACACTCACCACGTTTGTGGCACTTGTACTTCAAAAGGAGCACATAAATTGTTTTTAGAAGAAACGGAAAGATGTATGGAAGAGGGTCTACTGATGACAAAGGCCCAGTGATTGGTTGGCTTAATGCGATCGAAGTCATGCAAAGTCTGAATGTAGAAATTCCAGTCAATATTAAGGTAGTTAAACTATATTTTTTAGTGCCGAGCACAGCTATAAATCGGCTTTTCAGTTTGTTTTTGAAGGAATGGAGGAGAGTGGTTCAGAAGGTGATTAATTGTAAAATCAACTTACTTTCAAAACTTTTATTTTTAGGATTGGATGATGTGTTAGAAAAGCACAAGGACACCTTTTTGGCGGGTCAGTCAGTATAAATAGAACGTTTTTCAAAAGTCTTAATAATGTACTGTGCTTAGATGTTGACTTCACATGGTAATTTGTTTTTGTTAAAGTTGCATGAGAACAAGGCAAAATTAGCCCAGAATAACTCTTCCAGAACGTGGTTTTTGGGTATACAAACTCGAAAAAAAGCATGCACTATCTCGAGAGTTGACTGTATGGTTGCCCCCTCCCGTGAAATCACGAGTGGGAGGGATATCAGCAAAAAATTTAGGCGGGAGGGATTGCAGGAGGGATTTTGGGTACTTTTTGGCTACGGGAGGGAAGAATGTGCGGGAGGGAGGCCAACCCCAGTCGACTGTATAAAAAGAAATATGCATACACTGAAAATCGAACTCGTGCTTCTTCAAACAATTATTTTCAGTATCAGCGACAATTACTGGCTTGGCAAGAAAAAGCCATGCATAACGTAATTTTTTGTAACTCTTGGCCGAAAAAGTATTTTATCATGAACTATTTAAGCTATGGCCTGCGTGGAATTTGCTACTACAGTGTAGAAGTTTCTTCTCCAAAACAGGATTTGGTCTGTTTGTGGTGTTGTGACTCAATATATCCTTATCCTTTTTGTTGTTTTTCAGCATTCTGGTTGTTTTGGCGGGACCATTCACGAGCCGATGAACGACCTGTGTTATGTGTTGAGTCAACTTACTGATGTTAATGGAAAAATCCTGGTGGAAGGAATTGATGCGCTGGTGGCACCTGTTACTGAGGAGGAAAAGAAGCTTTACAAGACCATTGACTTTGACACTGTAATACAGTTAATTCTTGCGATAAGTGACCGTAGGCCTCCTAACCACCTTCTCCCCAAGAAATTCCGTTGAAACATGTGGGAAAACATGTTATTTTTTTCGTTTTAACGTCTAAGGGCTACTTAGAAATGGTTAAATCCTTTTTTTGGGTGTCAGGAGGCCTTAGCACCAAATAAACAAATTGATTTTTTAGAGCGATTATGCCGTAGATCTTGGAGTGCAGCAACTAACCAGTGAAAAGTTAGCCATCTAGACATATTATTTATTAATAGTTTTGACTTTTAGTCCTCAGCAAATTTTGATGAATAGATGGAGATTCCCTGCTCTCAGCATTCATGGTCGGAAATTTTCCTATAAATATTTAAATCTGTTTGAAAATCAGTTTTCTAATTTTTGTAGGTGTTGAAGGCGCTTTTTACGGTTCAGGTGCTAAGACAGTTATTCCATGCAAAGTTGTCGGAAAATTTTCAATTCGTTTGGTGCCTGACATGTTGCCGTCGGCGGTGGATGGTGAGATTGTGTTATCACTCGTCTTTTTATGTTGACCAACAACTCGTAATTTTCTAACTCGAAAGCTTGCAAAGCAGCCAACATTTTTTCGTGTAAGGGTTTCTAGGTACTTCTTTTGTTTCTGAACTTCTGAAAAAGAAAAAATAAAATAAAAATGCAAGGGGGGAGGTAAACGAAAAAAAGTACCCATTTTTATAGTAAGTAGAGCTCGTAACTGTTGGTTTTCATTAGCTCGTAATTTTCAAGAATGTCAGTAAACATGCGAGTTCACAAAATTTACGAGTTTGCAAGTTCTCGAATTAAAAAGTTACGAGGTGTTGGTCAGCCGTCTTTTTAAAATTTGATGGTTGTTCAGAGTGTGTGCATAATTACTTAAACAAGGTGTGGGCTAAAAGAGGATCTCCCTGCAAATTCAAGTATGAAATTTTTAGCCAATATTTTTTTAAAATCAGATTCCAGAGTAACTGCACTGCAGAATGGACATCCTTGGGTGGCCGACTTCAAACACCCTCATTATCAGGCTGGCGCTCGAGCTTTGAAGAAAGGTAGTTGTCAGTCATTAACTTGTTGTTTTATTATGGCTTTAATGAGGAAGAGATGCTAGATGGTGACCTTTGAGGTGCTTTGGAAAGATGATTAAGAAAATTTTATTTACGATTCTATGTCGAATATCAACTTCCCTTCTGCATCTCCCAATTCAATTAGAGCCAAACCATCATAATGCATTCACGACAATTTTTTTAAGTGTTTGGTGTCGAGCCTGACTTCACGAGGTAAAAGACCTGGCTAAGAATATGTCTATTCTATTCTATTTTTGTTGAATATATAGGGAGGGTGGCAGCATTCCTGTCACTCTGACTTTCCAAAATCTGACAGGCAAGAATGTGATGCTGCTCCCAATAGGCGCTTGTGGTTCGTTTTTTTCAAGTTTTCGCAACTAGTTGTGTATATCAGCTTACTATATTTAGATGATATGGCACATTCCCAAAATGGTTGGTGGAAGACCTTGATTTTAAAGGGAGATGCCGAGCATGGCATATTTTTCATCTGGTTTATAGCTCTCATGTTCACGTCCAACCGCATGCCAACTTATTTTTGCTAATATTTTCAGTTTTTTCTTCTGAGTGTTCTGGAACAAATTTTAGTGGGAAAACCACCGAAGACTAATTTTCAAAGGTTTTTGGATTTGTGATACATGTGGGATTGGTGAGGTTAACTTTTCAGGACCAAAGACAGCGAAAAAAAAATTTTGTATATGATTTTTTATTCGAAATTTTAACTATGGAACCCTCTACTTATCATGGTAATAAGAAATCTTGAAGAGTTGAAATTTAGCTTGGCAGATTAGAAATCAAGAGTGATAAACCAGACGAGAAATGGATCATGGCTGTTAGAGACATTTTCAAAAAACTTTTCGCAAAAAATTAATGCTTCAGAAAAACTCGATATTTCCAACTATATCAATGGAGTGAAGACGTTCGTGGCCTATTTGTTGGAACTGGCAGAACTGTGAAAGAACCTTGTGGTCAGAAATTATTTTCAACCATCCACTTTAGGGTTTACTATTTATCACTTTCATTGCCGAACTTTATTAATTACTCTATCATTTGAATAAAGTTGTCGAACATTAAATGCAGTCCAACCGAGAGTATCTAGGAGATCCTATTTTATGATGTCTGTGCCAATTGTCGCCAATTCAAAAAATGAATTGGAGGGCGATTTTTGAAGATTAGACTATAGCCCAGACTACACGTCTAGGGACGCAATTTTGCATAGGCTATATTTATTTTTGTGGTCTTTAGAAAACCGTTTTTTACATTATGAATACATAATATAGATCAATCTTAGCAAAAAATTGAGTTCTTTCGCGGAAAAAGAGGAATCGTATCATTATAACAGGCAGTTTACACAGTTGGGCCAGAATTACGCGGTCACTTTTAAAAAATTTTGCCAGGGGCTTCCGCACATTTGTGATTTTACAATAAAACGAGTTTATCCATAAAAAATTTATCTTACTTTACAACGTCTTTCATAAACAATTTTCGATCTTCGTCGACGGTTCTACTGTGAAGGCGATTGCTGCTGCCACATTCTCTTCGTTCAGTGCAGTTCACGAAAGCTGCTCGCAGATCTTCCACCTTTTGACTTTCCATTCTAAAACACAAATTAAAAAATTCTAAATTAAATTTCAAAAAATGTGCGTATAATTTTGGCCCACCTGTAGTACGAGTCATGGACAAAAGCAATGACGGCATGCTTCAATTCAATTTGATTTGGCGCTGTTTTCGTCTGAGACATGCTCTTTTTTGATCGATTTTCGGTCTTCAGTTTATTCGTTCAGGTGTTTGATTAAACGTAGAGTTTGTTTTTGGTAATTTGGATCTTGTGTATTGTCAAAATAAGTTTAATTTTTGACAAACAAAAAATTTTAGGCAAACTCTCTTCTAAATTCAAAGATGTCGGGTGGTGGAAAAGACCGCATAGCAGTTTTTCCAAGTCGAATGTAATCTTTTCGCAAAATTTTTAGTTGATTTATTAAGCCTTGCCCTTTTAGGGCTCAGACGACCATGAAAACTCGACTGAAAGGGGCGCAGAAAGGACACTCCTTACTTAAGAAAAAGGCTGATGCGCTCAACCTTCGTTTTCGTGAAATTCTGAAGAAAATTGTTGATGTAAGCTACCGATAATTTATTTATCGTTAAGCTAGAATACTTTCTTTAGAACAAAGTGTTGATGTAAGTATCATTCGCTGAAGGCTTCTAGTTCATGATTGCTGTCACATTATTTTCTTTAAACAAGCAAGTTTCAGGGGAGATGTCATGAAGGAAGCGGCCTTTTCTCTTGCTGAAGCGAAGTTTACTGCCGGCGATTTCTCTCATACTGTGATTCAAAACGTCTCTCAAGCGCAATATCGAGTGCGGATGAAGAAGGAAAACGTTGTCGGTCAGTTATGTTTCTTAATTTTGGACGTCCGCTTTCATCATTATATAGGGTTCGGTTGCCCTAATTTTTTTTCATAGCCTTTCCATCGATACTACTGTATTTGGCCATTTTGGAAAAATGAAAAAGGAATAAGGAAAACAGAATGTGTGGCTTTAAAAATTTTACTAGAATCTCAGCTGCTGAAAAAGAAAATATCATAACAGAAAGCGAGAAAGTATAAAAGTTATTACAATAATAGAAGCAGGACGAAAAAACAGCCTGCACTGTGCCTGTAAATACCCTGTACTTTAGGAGTCTTTCTACCCGTATTTGAATCCTATTCTGATGGACCAGATGCCTATGATTTGACGGGTCTTGGCAAAGGTGGTTCTAATATCACTAAGCTAAAAAAGAATTATTCAAAAGCGGTAGAGCTACTTGTCGAACTGGCTACATTGCAAACCTGGTGATTTTTGATTTTCTCGAAGTGATTCTTCCACTCGGTTAATGACTTGCTTACATTATATTTTCAGTTTTATTACATTGGATGAGGCCATCAAAATTACAAATCGCCGTGTGAACGCTATTGAACATGGTTTATTAAGAGCTATTTTACCTTATTACATTAGGTTTTTTAGTAATCATTCCGAAGATTGAAAATACCTTGACTTATATCGTGACCGAGCTTGATGAAATGGAACGTGAAGAATTTTTCAGGTAAACTTAAATTCTTCTGCAAGCAATCCCATTGAACTATTTTGCAGAATGAAAAAAATACAGGCAAAGAAGAAGCGCGACAGAGCCGAAGCCGAACTGGAAGCCAACTCTGAAACAGCTCCGGACAATGGCCAGCCTGTGAGATCTATGCTGGATGATGAAGATGATCTTCCAGTTCTTTTTTGATTCAAGGATTTCTATAAAGAACCCATATGTAGACTTAGTCCACGGATACATCTATTGTTTATTGTGCTTGTGAACTGGAAAGTCATGCAAAATAAAATTTAAACTCGCTTGCTTGTATGATTTGATGATGTGGAATAAATGAGACTTGCAAGAAACTAGTTGGGGCAAAGGAATAATATAAGGCAGAAAAATGAATCATGCACCAGCTTTTTTGGATATTTTTCTTTGTTGCTTCACCTTTCTTATCAAACTTTTGGTTCATTCCACTTAACTTAACATTTTATTCAAACTCTCTCATTTGAGCCCAGCCATTGTGCGCCTTCATCAAGAAGGTAAAAAAGTGATAAAGATTTCCCGACTCCTCAACATACCCTACCAAACAGTCAGCTTAGGCTTACATAGTTTCCCTAAACGTTTGCGTAAATGTGTTGCGGCCAATGGTGGTCATTTTGTAGAGTAAATGTATAATATTATACACCATTTAAAAGAGGAGACTTAGGGCTACAACCCTGTTTACTTGGAACATTTTTATTTAAAAAAATCGTTTTAAAAGTCCGCCACGAACTTTTCTTCCACCAGTTACAATAGAGTCCAAAATTTTTTCTGCTTATCGAACTAATTGTTTGAATTTTTTTCGTCTCATCTGCCGTGTAAAAACAGCATTTATTTCATTAAAAAGTCTATTCTGGAGACAATTACATTAAAAAATTGAGAGAAGAGGACAAAAAGTGTTTCATATAGAGGCAGACATGTCTCCACCATCTTCGCTGCCGGCTATAGTTTATGCCATTTTTCTTCTCCTCGAAAAGAGGAGTCCTTTTTCTGCAGAAAAGGAACGAGAGTGCAGCTCTGCAGTAAGAGTTTTTTTCTTTTTTCTTAGTACTAAATTTAGTTTGTATTATAACCAAACCTTGTGGCTCAAAGCCTTCCGCCATGCTAATATTACCCCAGTTGCATTTGAATGTTGTTATTGCGTCCAAATACTCTTTTTATTTTTTCGTAAAGCCTCATTTACAGTGGTGTCATATAGTTATAACCGCAGCCACAACCACATGCCACCATTGTAGACGAGACTTAGGAACATATTTTTGTACGACCTTTTTAGATTATCTAGCTCATTTATTAAGCCATGTCGTTGATCTTTGATTCCCATAGAATTCTCAGTGATTACCAAGTAGTTTCACATATTTTTTATTCATACAACTTTTGATGATTTTTATTGTGATTAGAGCCACAAGCTATTCAATGGAGTGTTTGCTTTTTCACAATTTTTTGGTATGCTTGTCTTACTTATGAGATAAGTCCTTTTTTAAATGTGTATATTAAGGTATTAGTGCTCTGATTTCCGTTGCATTTTGGATGGGCAGTTATGAAGATGGTGGATTTAGCTGGTCTGAGGATCCACAGAAACAATTTCATTACCATCCTACATTTATGGTATGTGTTATAGCTGAAAAACGATTGGGAGAGAACTCTAATAGTGGCCTCCCCTAAATTCAAAAAAGTTTATTTGTGGCATTATCTTTTTGATCGACATTTTGTCGCTGGCTTTTTTGAATTATATATACCAAAATATAGCTTCAAATCATACCTACATTTTGGTATATAACATGTCGAGGAGCAACCAAGAAAATACCGTATTTCGTCTAATAACTGAGTTATTTTTTCGATCAGCTCCTAGGAGGTGAGTTATTAGAGACTGGTGGGTTATTGGAGACGGGTGAGTTATTAGAAGAAATACGGTATGTCAAAACGCAATGTTACAAACACATTTACTGAATTTGGGGGAGACTTCTATTTGCGGAAATACAATATTTTTAATCTTTAAGGCGATGGGCATGATATTTCTTTACGGAGAAGCTGTATGTTTTACCGTAAAATAGTATTTCTGTTGGGTGACTTCATGAAAATATCTAGGTTTTGGTGTACAGAGTCTTCCGAAATGAACGAAAAAGGTTGGTTGGTGTTTCTCCATTTAGTCTTTGTGTTAATTCAGTGCTTAGATTCACCAAACTGCTTCATATGACCATCCACTCCATTGCATTGACTTTTTCAGTTGTGGCACTGAAGGTTTGACTTTTTTCAAGGGTAGAGTCATACCTCTAAATAAATACAGAGCAAGCCTTGGTGCAATAAAAAAAAACTATTGTCCTTGCCGACAACTCCTGACTTTGAATATGTGGAAAAATTTTTCAATGGTCTAACTATACTCTTTTGTGCTGTCTCAAAAATGTTTGCACAATACAAAAGAGTATACTCGTAAACAAAAGGGGAGATGTCTCATGAGCATTCAAGATTTCGGAATCGCCGTTGTCTGCAATGGCAATAGCACTTAACCTCCAAATTCAAGGCAGTGTTTGATTCCCATGACTACAATCGAGATCCTAGTGGACAGCTTAGTCCTATACCTAATTTGTATTCACTGCATTCATGGATCGGCATCTCCTTCTACGTTTTCTACCTGTTGCAGGTCAGCCTCTTTTTTGCTTTGCGACCTATTTGTAGTGTCTATGGTTCAGTATGTTGGAGGTTTCGTGACCTTTTTCTTCCCAGGTTCTCGCTTATTTTTGAGGTTGAGATTGTGACCACCTTACTATAGTTTGTGATTATTAGGGATGAGTATTGAGGTGCGCAAATTTTTCCTTCCCTTCCACCAGCTATTTGGTGTGCTCATCCTCATTGGGTTTACGGCAACAGCACTCATGGGAATCTCTGAGAGGGCAGCTTGGAAGCACACGTGAGTCACTTAGTTAAACGGGTTGTGTCATCTCTTTGCCACAATGTTTTAGAGCACCTGTGTCCTATTTTCTCTAATATAAGCCGTGTCTTTGTCTCGAGGACATAGAACAGCTCACGGATCTTTTTTCATAACTTTTATTTTAACACCAAGTAAAAAAAGTCCCGAGTTTAAAGGGAGGTTTCAAGGTGGTCTTTCAGCCTCAGTCTTAAAAAGGGGGTTGAAAGGGATACAAAAAAGGATTTAGGGGGGGGGTTAAAAGGGGCTTCGAATTGATTATTAAGAGGTACACCGTATATGGTGCAATGAAGAACAAAATGGAGGTACAATATGGGCCACGACACAACGTGAAGCGTTGCTCTAGGCTCAGTTTAACGCGCAGCGCTCTATGGCCCAACTTATATTCCTTTCTTAGGATGGGTATCCTCCAGTTGTTTTTAAATAGAAACATGTATTTTCGCAAGGACTTTTTGATGAGCCGTGAGCTCTACTGGTTCCCCTTTTTAGATTTTGTTTAGACACTCAGGATTTTGATTCGAATCGGATTTATGATTTAAAAAAAATTCTAAAAAAGTTCAAACCAGGCTCCAACTGGCCATCTTCCTTGGTCTAGAAATGGCAATGCCCTTACACTTATCTGTTTTTTTTTAACTTCTTAAGATAATGTAGATGTTGGACTAAATATAAGCAGTTGTGGTAGGGCTTTTACTTAATAAGACCAATCATTTAAAGTTATATAAATTATAGCGGAGAACAAGTACTGGCAAACTTTTTTGGTGTATGTCTGGTGAGCTATACATCCTCTATCATCCTACTCATCATGAATCCTCGATGGAAAAGACAACCTTTGCCAGAAGAAGAGTGTCTGCAACGAGTCGAGACTGATTAAAAGGTCTTCGAAGTTGTTCGTGCCACTTAACTTATTATTACTGAAATTGCTAGTCTTTTTTTTCCCAAAAAAGCATATATAGACGTAGTGTGTGATCTCTTAAGCATATCAGTATTTGTTGAGCTTGTAGAACTTATGAAAATAAAGTGTTACTGGCAGACTTTTTGAAGATTTTCCTTTTTTCCGTCAATGCATAAACTTTTTGAAACTTCTATTGAAAGGGCTATGCTCAAGAGGTGCTAAAGCAACAGTCGGTCATTCTTATTTCAGTTTTATTTGGAGGGGGGGGGAGGGCTAAGACCTGATTAAAAAGAATCTTTTTCTTGGTGGATAATTTTTTTTTCTAAGGGATTATAGAAAAAATGTGTTTGACCTTGTTGTTGGTGGTAAAACTAACTTATTGATGAATATTGTTTGAAAGAGACACGCACAACACAACATTTGGATTGAGTTGTGTGAAAAGTTAATCCTTTCTACATGCCTTTGGTTATGGATTAGCTAGGAATTAGGAAAAATGATAAGTGTAAAAACAAAAAATTGAGTGTAGGCCAATATTCCCTTGGTTTCACTCTAAAAGGCCTTTTTCTGACTAAATTTTTAGTTATACACATTTTTCAAGTCTTATTTTCACGGCTATTGGCAGTTCTTAGGTGGAGCATCAAGTGTTTGACGTGTTTGGAGTAGGCCAACAAATGTGCTGTGGAGATGCCGTTCATGAAGCTCAATTTTGCCACTTCTGAGGCCTATCTAGAAGAACGTCTTAACAAAGAGGCTACTATTTTATTTCACAATCCTTTTCCCACTAAAATCATTTGAGTTAAGCTAAAAAGCATTGAACTGCCTGCAAAAGTGTTTGCTACCTTGCTCGGCATAGACAATCCTTTCCGCTACAACATCAAAAAGAGGGGCACAACCCATAGAAATGGGTCCAGCAGAGGATCATTTACAAAAAAAATCTTCTGTCTCATTTCTTGTACACACCTGTTTTTGATCGCCATCTTCTGCTTGTTGACTATTCTATTGACGGCTTTTAACTTCAAGTACTTGTGGAAACAGCACAAACCACTGGGTAAATGGACGTCTTTAAGCTTAATATTTTACACTCTTGAAAATTTCAGGCTTATTTTGGCCAATTTTGCTTCTGAAAATCCAAGGTGGTTCCACTTTTGATTCTACTGCTTTATACACACAGTCCCCCTTCCTCATGCCCTTCCTCCTCTCCTCCCTCTTCCCCTACCTCTTCCCCTTCCTCCTTTCCTGCCTCCTCTCCTCCCTCTTCTCCTCCCTCTTCCACTCCCTCTTCCCCTTCCTCATGCCCTTCCTCCTCTCCTCCCTCTTCTCCTCCCTCTTCCACTCCCTCTTCCCCTTCCTCATGCCCTTCCTCCTCTCCTCCCTCTTCTCCTCCCTCTTCCACTCCCTCTTCCCCTTCCTCATGCCCTTCCTCCTCTCCTCCCTCTTCTCCTCCCTC
>BBSZ01008576.1:0-27397 GCA_000981365.1 Subanguina moxae
TACAAAAAATACTACAAAATTGCTACAAAATTTTTGTAGCAATTTTTGTAGTATTTTGCAGTAATTTTGTAGCATTTTTGTAAGTTTCCAAAACTAGTTTTTAAGGGTTTTTTAAGCTATTTTCTTCAATGTTTTCTATTTTTTAGACGTCTTATCAATTTTAAGATGCTTTCTTAGGTTACCAAATGCCTTTATTCAACCTATTTAATTAACAAGATACCAAAATACGGATTTTAAAACCTGCCTAAAGTGGGATATTTGGTCAGTGATCTAAAGATGAAGAAGATAGGAAAAGTATATCAACTTTAATCGATATTCATGGTCGTCTCTGCAGTATTTTCCATGTTGATAATCAATAAAAAATAAATAGTTGAAATTTTCAACTATTTGTTACAAAAAAAATGATTTAAAACAAAGAAACACCATATTTATGCAAAGAATCGCAATGTCCTATCACTATGAGAGACAGTGCACAAGCACTGTATTATGCTTAACTTGTTCATTAAAACTTTTACAGCTTAATTAAAAACTGACTGGGATCATTGACAGGATTGGAGAGGATGGCGGAGTGTTTCTTCTTGACCTCCTCCACATTGGACGCGATTAGGTCAATGCTGCCACGGATTTCCTCCACTTGCTCAAAGAACTCCTCCATGAACTGGCCCTGGCTGGCTTCCATTTCTCCCACGTCATCTTCGTGCTCTTCCTCAGATTGGGCCTGCAACAAAATGATTCATTTCTATATTTATATGTATTTACATCACATTTGTTAAAGTTTCTTTAGTTGTTTAATAGAGTTTACCCGTTCATTGACGTAAATTTTACTAAGCTTAAGGCAAAAACTGATTTAAGATTATTTCTAAAAATGCCTTTATATCTATTTTATGCAATAAAAAGGGGACAAAGGCAATTTTTTGGACGGCTAAAGTGGAATAGTAACTTGAAAACCTTTTTGTTTGACGAAGCGTGTATTTGAGTCACAATAAATGGCAAACTAACCGCCTTCAAGGCCCCCAATCGGTCTTTCATAACAGATGAGCAGTGGTTTCACGGCGATTCAAGCTGTATGTTGTGGGTTTCTCCCAGCTGAGCAAAACTGGGGAGTCGTCTCTACTGTAGATACTGTTTAGCTGCAACTAATTTAAATTATTCATCTAACTATGGACATATGTGAGGAGGATATAGGACTGATACAGGAATATAAACAATTGTGGACGGTTGATAACGCCCTACCGACAAGATTTTCTTTATCCGTTACTTTATACAAATATTTCCACGCTAAAATTTTTAATGTGCAGTTCTGTAGAAAACATTGCGCTCTACAGGACTGCGCAAACAGATTTCTTAGGGGAATCTTTTTTGTCTTCATTTTGCACATTGTCAAGATTATTGTTTTTTATTGCAACAATTTATAGTACACAATCACTTCTTATAAATATTTTTATTGGGAAATAGCAACAACGAGCGAAAGTTTACTATTCATTGCATGTGCACAAAAATTAATAGTGGCCTTGCACTTCGGTAACATCCATTCTAACAGCTGCTCCAAACAACCTTTCGGTATTTCCGACAAAGCTTTTTACGAAGAGATTATTGTACCTCTCAACCAGCGACCGCCGAGCTTTCTTTCTGCCCCTTAGCACAGGTTTTCAATGGAATTTAAGCCTGGTGATTTTGCAGACCACTTGAGAACGACAATACGATTATTTCCGAGCCACTTAGTTACAGTATTCGCTTCTTGCTTTGGAACATTGTCGTGTTGAGGAATCTAAAACAAACGAATAGGAAGGTCATCTAACACTAATCACACCCAATCCTGTCTCATATTAGCCTTTGCATAAAATAGCATTGCAGCCGAGAGATCCTCGCGATACTAAATTTGATACTTCATTGCTTTGCAGAACTTACATTCGTTGGAACACACAACTCTCTTCCTTTCTTCTTAGTTACTAACTTTCTTTGCATTCACTGGCTGTCCAATCCAAATACTCCTTTGTAAACGCTAACCAAACTTTCCTGTCCTTCTCCCAAATAAATGGTTTTTCTGCTAAACGGCAATTTAGCTCTACCTAAATGTACAAGAGGCAAAAACAAACCATTAAGCTGATTAATAAAAGTCTGCATAAGAAGACGCCGGACTGTTCGCACACTGATATAGCCGAGACCAAGCTCTTCTAAAAAATTTGGTGCTGTAAAATTTAGATTTTTCTTAGACTTTCTTACAATTCATTACAATATTTTTTAAATAAATAAAAAATTAACCAGATATTTTTTACTCGTTTTTTCGTCCGTTTCAACTTGCTTTCAATGTTTTATTCCGTCGTAAATCATCAGGACACCTGTTTTTGATAAGACCACTTGGTGAGGAATCTTCTAAAAACTTAAGCATCGTCCGATCCAACAATTAATGCCTCTAATCAGTTATCACATCGTTTCGGAGCCATCTAATACAAAAAAAAACAAAAAATATATACATAAATAGTTAACACACTTCGCCAAACTCTGCAATAGATGAATTAAAATACCGCCAATTAAGAATTCTTTTCCGAATGCGTTGCCATAACAAAAATTTACACAGTTAACAGATAGGATATTTTTAATACCAGCTGATATTCAAAAAAATCTAAATTTAAGCAGCAAAGTAGAAAAAAATCAGTGTAAAGGACTCCCGGAATCAAAAATCACTTTCAGAGCAAGCTTTCACAAAAAATTTGGGGAATCTTAACTCAAAACATCCTGACTTTTTCTCCCAAACAGTAATACTTTTAATCTTGTCTTGCAAGTGTTGCTTCCAGAGGCTAGTAAAGCTGAGATTTCTTTTTGGGGCATCCTCACATATAAAGCCTGCTGGAATATCGGGGAGAGCAAGGCAACCGAAAACAATTTGCCAATAATACTTGTTTGGTTGTTTGTTAGTCGAGAATAGGGGAAAAGGAAGCAAACATTTTGGCCCTACCAAAAACAGAAAAAAGAGCAGCTTGGAGCAGTCGGCTAGCAGCGGCAGCATACCA
Organism: Subanguina moxae; assembly: GCA_000981365.1. Lineage (NCBI taxonomy): Eukaryota > Metazoa > Nematoda > Chromadorea > Rhabditida > Anguinidae > Subanguina > Subanguina moxae. The sequence goes on from BBSZ01008576.1 coordinate 3,012, forward strand.
CTCTTTTCATTTGCCCTGGGGGAAAGCAGTGTGAATGGACAGACTCCCGGAATCAATATTTGGCCGAACATAGCAAAACGGAATAAAAAGATTGGAATCTGTAGAATTGGTCACACTCTATAATCAAAGTTATAGGCAGCACTGCCAACTAAAAGCCCTTGAGTTGCTTTAAAAGATATTTATTTCGAGTGGATTGTACTCAGCCCATGCCCAAATTTATCCCTTACCCTCCCTATACAGCCCTTCATCCTCTTGAAAATGGTCAAAAAGTGCCTTTTATATGGTCACAATATACCTAGACAGGTCAAGTACTGGGGGGGGGGGGGATTGTTTGGTGGTGAAATGCAGTAGTACCAGATGTTTAATAATTTTAAGACCTTTCATTTTTCAAGGGGCAACCCCTAAATCAGATTTTTGCTATTTCCAAAGTGATACTTCTGCTCACAATGTCCACATTATCTGGGAATATCAAAAAGGAATCTATAAATCAAAATTTGACAAATATGACTGGTGTATAAGACGTTTAAAGGTAGCACAGCAAAGAATGAAGGCATTTTGTGGCCAAAAATTTGAGATAGATAACGATTAAAATGTATTTATTGATTTGAAGAGTATTAATTTAAGTGTTAATCTCCATGGCTTGGAACAATCGTCTAGAAAAGTGAATCACCGGGTTTCCATCCCTCCATTTCATTCAAAACATACACACCCATACAAAGAGGTGAAGGGAATAGAGAAAAGAATAATATTTTATATAGGCTCTTTTTCGACAACCACATGTAACATCATCAATAATAGTTGTGGTAAAAAAGAGTTTTGTGGTGAGAGATACACAAACAACTTGGTATTTTGTAAAAAAAGTATTGAGTTTTAGGATAGATTAATTAAAGAGACGTGTAAATACACGTGTAAATGTACTCTTACTTTGCATCAGTGAAGGGCATACTAGGGCATGGGAGAGAAATAGGTAGGGTTAGCCTCCCTCCCGTGAAATCGCTAACGGTAGGGAAAATTTAAGGCGGGAGGAATAACGGGAGGGATTTTGGGTACTTATGGTTACGGGAGGGAGGGAGGGATGTGCGTGAGGGATGCGGGAAGCCAACTCTAGTTGGGGGATTAAATTTTCAATTTTGAATATTAATCGAAAAAGTTTGACTTTTGCTTTTTCTACTGAATATAGGCGACGTCATCACTTCCCGCAAACAACAGGTGCTCTATGGCCCATTTGGAGCCTTTGCCAATTTTTGGTTTAGAGAAAACTAGCGCAGAAAACAATATTTACAGTTTAGTGGTGTTTTTTAGAAAAGACCTTACTTGCAATTCGAAACAGACATGGATCTTTTTTATAACACATTTTGTGAACTAATTAAAAGAGCTTATATGCATTTCCCCACACATATGCTCACAAAATGGGTTTAGCTAATGAGCATAACCACAGAGAAGCTCAACTATCACTGCTTCTCCTTTTGAAGACTTTTTTAGAAACGCAATTAGGTATATATTTCAGTGCATAAGGGCATAAGTTTTAGAAGTTCAAGTGAATGCCACTTTTTTACCACAAAATTCTTTTCACCTTAATAAAAAATCTCAACTAAAATATTTTTTGTGATCATTTCTTATAAGGACAACTTTTATAAAATCTTAATATTCACTGTCTTTCGATTATCAATTATTTATTTTCTTTATTTTTAGGTAGCCAGCACTGATTGGACGCAAGAGAAAGTTTTAGCAAAACCAAAGAGTCAAACTAATGAGCCAAAGCCTACTTTAAAAAATAGTATAAATGTGTTCATGGTGGATAAAAAAATAAAAATTTATTTACAAAAAATAATTTGTACCAATATATGGGACAATCCGCATTGAAGGTGCACACTCGTTAAACCTGGTTTTAAAAAATAATCTGAGGTCATCTATATCAAATTTACTGCCAAGTTAAAGAATAAAAGCTGTACTGGTCTGCACCTTTTCTACAAAAAAAACCATGTCGATCGGTACTGCATTTATGCAAAAGTCAACACAATAAGAAAAAAATATGAATACTTTGAAAAAATATGGCTGTGTATAGTTCCCCCTGCCTCAAATTACTCATTTATCCCCTCAAATTGCTTGAACTTGATTATTTCGTTTCACAACAAGTTTTTTTATTTTTTTCCAGTGTGTAGCTCTGGATCTGCTCTTTCTAATGCAGCATCAGTTGACCCAACATTGCTGAAAAAAGCAGGAGAAAAAGGTATTTGAATTTAGCAAAAGATCATTCCGTAAAAGATTTTTTTCACTAACTTCTTCCAGCAACATTGAGTCAGCTGATACTGCATTAGAAAGAGCAGATCCAGGGCTACACACTGGAAAAAAAATTAGAAAAACTTGTTGTAAAACAGCCGAGATAATCAAGTTTAAGCAATTTGAGGGGATAAATGATTAATTTGAGCGGGATTTCAATTTAAGCCGAAGAAATATTAGGTTGGCTATTAAATTCGCGGACAAATTTGATTTCGTCCTGCAAAGAACGTCTTTTTTGTTTAAATATTATATTAATGTATACCAAAAAAAACCATTCATACATAAAGCCCTTGTTTTTCTCTTTATTATTTGCTATTGCGTTTTGTTAGGACTTATTAATATTGTGTAATTGTTGACTCTCAAATACGGCCAATCAAGATCTCACAAACGAAAATCTCCGCAAATTTCTTCGATATGAATTTAATCGAAGCTCTTCCGCCCCTCAGACTGTTCAAAACATCAACCAAACTTATAGAATGTCGCTGTTGGCAGAAGTGTGACTTAAAATGGTATGCACGCTTCAGGAATGGCAAATTCTGTGTTCGACATGAACAACTATCTAGTCGAAACACGGAATTTGATGAAGATCCAGGAATTTGATGAAGATCACTCGAGGAGCTTCTCTAACAGGACAATCGACAGAAAACTCGTGAATAGGCCGTAAAGTTAGCGTGCGTACGTAGTACGATTGAGAATTATCTCAAAAAAATGGGAAAAATGCAGAAATTCAGTGTATAGGTGCCACATAAACTCAACTAATCCGTCCGCGAATTTATTAGCCAATCTAATTCTGGAATAGTCAAATTTTTCTGGCCCACCTTCTAAAGGTTAATAAAAACTTGACATTTAGATTTTGGACGGAAACTATGAAAAGTTCACGAAACAGAAAATACCAAAGTTTCATAACCTCATTTCTACTGCTAACAGGTTTGGCAATAACCCGAAAAACACAAAAGACAACATGGATAGCCGTGCTCACCCTAACACACTGCCACCGCTTGCATGCATAATTCGGTGGCACCAGCATCCACGCAGCAGCCAGGACACCAGCTGCCTGCACACACAACCAAACAAACAAAAAATAGAAAGACAGGAAAAGAGAGAGTGGTGGCGGCATCCATGACTGCTCACACTTGCGTCAAACATCAACAACCTCTTGGCCAGAGAAATAGGCACATATATAGAAAGCCTAGCTGAAGAAACATGCCACCGCCAATTAACTGGGGACAAGACTAGCTGCTGGAAGAGTTTCTTCTGGAAGAGGAGGAGGAATAATTGGGACGGAAGGGGGACTAGCCCCTTGCCCCACATATAACCAACTATGGAAAGCACTGAAAGCTGGCTGCCACCAATCAATAGAGCAAGGAGGCTGGGGCGCACAAGTGCTCCTTGCATACTACTTGCTTAGGATTACAAAGCGTTCTTACTCCTCCTGCTGCTCTTTTTTATGGTTGACGCAGCTAGCACATCAAAAGCGGGCTAGCACAAGTCATGGCAGCTGGCTGGCGTAAAATGTATGAGGAGAGGGATTATAGGGCTGCTGAGTAGCTAAGAGACGCATAAACTGGTAGAAATAAACTTTTTGGGAGCTTCTGTTATTGTAGGCGCAAAAGCTCAACATTCAAACTCTCTATCACATTCATTAAAACGCCAAGACATTTAAAAAAAGCGACGCTACTGGGTTACAACACCCCCACCCAAATCAGAGCTGCTCGGTTATAAGCCATACTTGACTTTGACAAGCAAATTTAAACATTTCTCAGTTCTTCTTGACTTGCACTACGATAAATCTATTTTAGTTACTAAATTTGATATTTTATACGAGTTCAACTCCAAGTAAATTGAACACGCATCTAACAATATGCAAAAATATTTTTAAAGAAATAATTGCACTAAAGGCCTGTGACAATGGTGGCGTGCAGCTGCAGCCACCATTGTAGACAGGCCTTAAGAAATCTAACGAAAGCAGAAGGTCAACACAAATTAAAAATTTGGTATTTCTTGTTTATTCAATCTATTTCTCACTCACCGGTTATTGGTGAGTTTCCGTGGGCCCAGTGACTCACCGTTGTAACACCCTGGTCAAAACACTCAAATGGCTAATTTTTTTGTCTTACGAGGAAGAGACGTGCTACATATAAGTGTTTATATAAAATAGCGATTGTATAAGTAAACTAGCTCATTTTCGCAGTAGTTTCGCCGGAAGCTATCCCTCTACTGATTTCTCGGTGTTTGTGTGAAACAAGTGCTTTTTGCTGCTGAAATACTGATTCTCTTTTCTTTGTCTTTGTTCTAATTGACCAAAATGGGCAACGTTGTGATCAAGCGTCCTAATCCGAGACCACCAACTGTCAAAGTAACAAATCGTCGACCGTCTGTTGCTAAGCCTAGTGGATATGGAAAACTTCCCGCGGGTAACTTTTGATGAGCTTCTTGTCTCAAGTATTTTTTAAAATTTTTTGTTTGTTTCAGTACTTCCTCGTCAACAATGCTATCTTCGAATGCTGCGTCTTAACCTTTTGCACGAACATCTACTAATGGAAGAAGTTTTCATCGATCTTTGCAAGAAGTCTGGCAAGCACAACGAACAAGAAGACCGGGAAAGAAGACTGGCGGCTGGGCTTCGCGGATCACCAATCGCTGTTGCGAAGGTGATGGAGCTCTATAACAATGGAAAGGTTAGACATTATTTAGAATTTTTTCTTTGAGTATCTTGGCATCTTTTCAGAACGCCATTATTCAAATGGATGGTTCTATTACGCCGTGGTATTTGCCCGTTCTTTCTATCGTAGATCAGCAATTGCTAAACGTAAATTCATCGTGTCTCATACGCCTTACCCGATCTCTCAAAAGTCCTTGTGCTGTGGTGGGGGTGCTTAACGATCTTCTATGTGAAGACACGCGTCTGCAAGCTCTGAAAGTGGAGAAAGCGCCTAACGAATCATTCAGCGACATTGGTGGTTTGGCTGATCAAATCTGCGAACTGAAGGAAGCTGTGGAACTGCCGCTCACTCATCCGGAACTCTTCGAAGAAATGGGAATTAAGCCGCCTAAGGGAGTAATTTTGTATGGTGAGCCGGGAACTGGTTAGTCGCATATTTATAATAGCTTCTCGGTGTTAACTGAATTATTTTAATTTTTTAGGGAAGACCTTACTGGCCAAGGCTGTCGCCAACAACACTAAAGCTACATTTCTGCGAATCACAGCATCTGCCATGGTCAAGAAAACGTCGGGCGAAGGGCCCCAGCTGGTGCGAAATCTCTTTAAGACCGCTAAGCAAAATTCTCCGTGCATTCTATTCATTGATGAAATTGATGCTATCGGCTCGAGACGCTACGATACCTCCTGCGGTGGTGAAAAAGAAGTGCAACGAACTATGCTTGAACTTCTCAATCAATTGGATGGATTCGACTCAAGCGGAGAAGTAAAAGTGGGCTCCATCATGGATTTTATTGGTCTTTTCCTTCATTGCTTTTTACCAGGTAATTATGGCGACAAATCGCATTGACAGTCTTGATCCAGCGCTGATTCGACCTGGCCGTATTGATCGAAAAATCGAGATTCCGAAACCAGACTTGAAGACAAAACAAAAGATTTTCCAATTGCAGTGCTCAATGATGACGCTTAGTAAAGATGTGGATTTGTCAAAGCTCCTATCAAAACACAACGACTTCTCGGGGGCTGATATTAAGGTTTTTTAGTTCAAGTAGGTGTTACGGTTGATATGAAGTTTTAGGCTATCTGCACTGAAGCTGGGCTATGCGCTTTGCGAGAGCAAAGAAAGATGGCAACTATGGCTGACTTTGAGAAGGCACTAAATGCAGTTCAAATAAAGAAGTCTGAGCAAAAAGGAAATTATTTTCTCTGATCATCTCTATTCTAGTGTGCTCATCTATTACAATTTTAATAAAATAAAACTGGTGTTCCTTTTTTTTTAAAGAATTTTTATTTCGAGGGAAAAAGCATAGTGAATGTGAAATTAATATTTATTAGGAGCTACTTCTTTGATTGGTTAGCGATATAAAGGTTTGACATGATCATAGGCTATTTTTTTATTTTTCGAAAAAATTGAAAAGCGCCCTACATCTAAAAAGCTGACTCGGGAAAGGTTTGTAAACATCCACATCCTCCCTGTTGTTTTTTGTTCATAAAAAAGACACTTTTTTATTATCATAACCGTCCTTATCATTGTTGACTAACCCTTAAGCTTAGGGTAGGCATGTTTAGGTTAGCCGTGAACTGTCGCTTGCCCCGTTTCACCAAAGTTTAGTGGTTCATGACTAGAAACCGGATTTTTATGTCGAAAAGTTCGATCCACAGCTGGATCCGACCACCTTTTTACCTCAATTTTTGACATCTTTTGCTAATTTTGATGTTGATCTCTCTAAGGCGAAAAATCGCAAGGATTCAGAATTTGCCGGTCATTTTTAGACAACCCAATAATTTCATCTTTAAAGAATCCATTTTCCGTTGGACCTATAAAGCATTATAAAGTCCAACTCTCGATTTAACGGACTAAATCGAGAATCAGAATCGAGAAAAAGTAAAAAAAAAGTGAAATTGTTGGGTTGTCTTAAAATGACCCTAGACTGTCCGTTTATTAAAGAGTGTTCGTTTAACAGAACATATTCGGTAACGATTTTTCTCAAAAAGTTAATACTTTTAGAAATTTCGTCAAATTTTTATTCCCAACTTATTATTGGATACATACATTGGTTGACAACCCTACCTCCAATGGTTTTATTTCAAACACAACAGTAATATTTTCGAAGAAAAAAGTACTTCTGATCACATGGTGAGCGCAAGTTGTCGATACACATGCTTACGATACTCTTCCAATCCACCTAAAACATAACAAATGCACATATAAATCGTCACAAAAATTGGCTAAATTAAAACAACGCTTACCTTCAAGATATGTGACTGACTTGTCTTTTACAACCTGCAAACAGGTTGTAATAAAAATTGTATAATAAAAAAGAGTGCCATTCCTTACCCAAAGTTCCTTGCACACTAGTTGAATAAGGCGCTCGTCGTGAGATACTAGGATGACGCCACCCTGAAGGGAAATGGTTAATTTTTGAAGGAGAAGTTTGCTCAATTTCAAAAAAGTCTTTTTTGTCTGGCTACGTATATATTCTTACCATAAACTGACCTTAAAATGATTGAGTGCTTTGCCCAGGGCATCCACCGTTTCCACATCCAAGTGATTAGTCGGCTCGTCCATAATCAAGTAATTGGGTCTGCAATATAACAATATAACTCACCGTATTTCCGGTTCTTCTATAATTGGAGGTCCCCCTAGTTTTTTACAATATGATGCGATATGTATAATGTATGATATTTAAGGTCAGGTACAACCATAACTTCGGTCTACTGGCGTGCCTATGAAGGAATTGATAAGCTAACAGCAGGATATCAACATTTAACCGTCAATCATTCTATAAATTTGTCGATCCCGACAAAATAATTGTCAAAAATAACATGTAACAGTAGTGAAAAAGGAGGGTGTTGTTTTAAATCCGAAATAAGTAGAAAAATTGCACTCACTGTTGAAGAGAAAGGCATGTGAATGCGAGTCTAGACTTCTGGCCTCCAGAGAGGGTGGCAATTGACTGGAAGACAATGTCGCCAGACAAGCCAAATCTGCCGAGAGAGGCTCTGTACTCCTCTTGAGTCAAGCCAGGGAAACGCTCTGCACACAACTCCAAGGATGACATGTCCCTAAACCAACGAATTTACACCGATTGGACATTTCGAAAATTCACTCACATGTCCAATTGATCGACATGGTGCTGTGTAAAGTAGCCAATGTTGAGTCGACGATTGGTGCTTCGAGTGCCTAAATAGATGTAGAAAGCTCCAGCTTCAAATTATTTTTACAAGCGAAACACAAAAGATGCCCTATTCTCGACTCTACCGCAATATACAACCCCATACTCTCTACTCTTAGCAAAGAAAAGTATGCTGATCTCGTCTTTTTACACTTGTGCATGGCGGCATGGTTCTTCTAATAATACCAACCTTGTGTTGGCGGCAATTCACCCAGTAAGATTTTCAGCAGGGTTGTCTTTCCTGAACCATTTTCGCCAACCTAAAACAGAAGTTAAATAATGAATAGAAATTCGGTAGTTATGAGTTATCGAACTTTATTTTCAATTTTTAAAAGATGGTTTTAAATAAGCCACCCCTAGACAAAATTTTTACATCATTTTTAGACACAATTTTTGGTGAGATAGACAAACACCGCACCACATTGATTATAATTATTATGATGGGCTAAAAGTGCAGATCGATTTATAGATTTAGTCAGACTAGACAAAAAATTTAATATGACAGGTTAAGTCGAGTTTTCGACCCCTGTCCATTGTACACAGCAGTCTGCTATTTTGGTCTACGCTATACCATATTTACTCTAATAAGCGGACACCCTAAATTCAAAAAAGTGCGTTTGTGGCACTGTGTTTTTGACCTATGTTCTGCTGGTGTCTTCTCGACAACCTACATATTAAAATATGGCCTACATTATAAGCTACATTTTGGTATATAACATGTCCAAAAGACACCAGCAAAACATAGGTCAAAAACACAATGCCACAAACACACTTTTTTGAATTTAAGCTGCTCGCTTATTAGAGTAAATACGGTAAGTTGTGTACAGCCATCGTGTAAATTTGTGTAATTGTGGTCAGTTTGTTAAGTCTTATGGTTTGAAAATGATATTCAAAAACCGATAATAAATTAAATTCCGCGTATGCAAAATTTTAAAAAATCGGTTTTTTCTTTGCCACCCTGCAAAAGAATCTTGGAAAGCCTACAATGCAAATTCGAGAGTCTGACTGAGAGCCCACACAAATGTTGTGGAAGATGAGAGGTGACTCTTTGGAATAACGATATGATACTTCATCCAACTGCAGCACTGGATTGGCTAATCTCTCACACTCCTTAAAGTGGAACACCACGTCTGACTCGAACTCCACAGCTTGCAACACTGGCCTGAATACCAAGACTAGAATATATAGTCTATCCTAATTTGCCCACATTCTCTCCAACATCTTGATTCTGCTCTGCACCATTGAGGCACGTTTGGCATTGTATCGGAACTTGTCAATAAACTCTTGAATGTGCTGGCGCAATTGTTGCTGGGCCTCATATTCACGCTGCTGAAGTGTCAGCTTCTCGTTCATGGCCTATAAAGTAAAAAGGTTGAAATTAAACTTTAAGACACTTGCTTATAGCCACCTTCTCGTAATTTTCGTAGTTGCCCTTGTATTGGTCCAAACGGCGAGAATGCAGGTGGATTATATCTGTGCAAATAGACGTCAAGAACTTGCGGTCGTGGGAAACAGTCAGAATAGTGCTCTCCCAAGTCTGAAGTATTTATTCAACTTATTTTCTTATATACTGTACAAGACTTGAATTTTGGGCTGGAAACAGCGTTTTCTGCTATGTTCTTTCACACCGCAATAATGAATTTTCAAAGTCTCTTCAAAAAGCCTTCAAACGCGCAAAATTAGGGGTGTTCGTATAATTGTGCACCGCAATTTAGTGTAATTTAGCCTAAAGAATACCTGCAGATAACTTTCCAGCCAATAGACTGCTCTCATATCCAACATGTTTGTCGGCTCATCCAGCAAAAGTAGGTCTGGTTTCCTGTAAATGAAAGGTCACTAATTTTACGAGAAAAGTATGTGAAAAAGATGGTGTCTTACATAAATAGAGCTCTGGCTAAGGCAACACGCATCCTCCAGCCACCAGAAAATTCTCTGAAAATGAAAAGATTAACAGTTGAATGCAAGTGTAAATCAACTTTAACAAATCTCTGAAATATTGACTCACTTGGTGGGCCGCTTCTGTTCATCCGGCTTAAATCCCAAGCCGAACAAAATGAGAGATGCTCTTGCTGGTGCCTTGTCCACTTGGGAGGCTTCCATGTCTGCATATACTTCGTTCAGTCTTGTCATCAGGGCTGACTTCTCATCGTCCGACAAGTCCACACTAAACACACAACACATACGTCATTGTTGAAAAGAGAGGAAAACCTGTTGAGATCTGCCTGCAGTTTTTTCTCCTCCGCGATCAGATTAGCTCGTTTGGTGTCACAGGCCAACACACTGTCGAGCACAAGAGTGCCATCCCCTTCCACTTCTTGCTCCACACTCAAAAAGGTAATGTTAGAGGGAATTTTTAGTTGGCCACTGAAAATGAGAAGATTGCCAAAGTTTTATTAAAACGTCGAAACAACGTGCCTGGATATCATCTTCAACAGGGTGGTCTTTCCAATACCATTTCGGCCAACTAATCCGTATTTATGGCCGTAAACAAGACTCAAGTCAGCGCCATTCAACAGCATTCTAAAATAGAGGGTGATTCAAAATTTTTTTTTTCCACTCTTTAATGGCCATTTTGTAAGTCGAATTTTGAAATTGTGTTTTTACAGATACAGACTTGCAAAAAAGTTGTGGTCGTTCAAAAGTGGCAAAAATGCTTGAGTGATTCTGTACATTGGTTTTAAAGGAAAAGAGCAAAAAACTGCAAAAAGGTCTCACTTGGTACCAAATGAAACGTCAATATTTTCTATTTTGATGTCCATACTACCCACTTCTCCCTTGGCGTCTCGTTTGCTAGTCGCCTAAAAGATTGCTTTCAATCAGGGAAAGATTGTGAAGAAGGCAGTTGAAGCATGTACCTGACTAGCTGTAGCAATGATTTGAGGTCTTTTGCGTATAACTGGCTTTCCAGCAGCTACATTGTTGCCCTCTTCCGCTCTCTTGGCTGCTTTTTCCTTGGCTTTATCTTCCGCCTTATTCAGTTTTTTCTTGTCAACAGTCTTAAAATGGGCATTTAGATTCGCAAATCAGTTTGAATAGGGAGAAGGGAGACCGTGTTAAAGTCTCCGGTCACTTTCCAAATGTCCTCATTCTTCTTGTAAGAATCGTTTTGGGTGCTCATATCCACAGTCTGCTCCAACTTCCTTGCTACTTCTTTACTGGTTATCACCACTTTTTTGCTGAAAATATAAAAAAGTTATATGACAATTTGGTCAAAAAGGAAATAACTGGTGTTCCAAAATTTGGGGGACAAACAGCTCATTGTTTTGTTAAAAACTTTGTTTCGCAGGAAAAAGAGCTTGGAGACTTTGGGTTGAGAAGCGCACACACTTATACATGAGAAATATCAAAAGTGACTCTGGATGCATAAAAACAATAAGCAAAACAGAGTTTCTTTAATGCGGTAGACCCCGGTTAACAAAACTATTTTCAAATCCCATTTTCAGTGCTCAAAATGGATGCTTCGTTTTTTTTTTTTTTTAATTCTTTTTTATGAGCAAAATTTACTGGCGGGGCACTTTAGTAGCGCCAAACTTTACATAGCATTCCAAAGAGGAAGTGTAGCGCTATAAAACTGTATATTTGGATGTTTCTTAGGAAACAAAGTTTGTTACAAAACAATGAGCTGCAAGTTTGCCCCAAAAATGTTGGGACACTAGTTGTCAATCGTAATAGTCTCTTCCCAAGTTTAGTCTCTCCTAACATATGCTTACTTATTTACACTGGCTTTTGATATCTCCGCCAATTCTGTCTTTTGTTATCCAGAGTTGCTTTAAATTCATATTGTGTGAGAATAAGTTGAGAATCTCATATTACACATGTGAAGCCAATTTTAAATTTACACTCTGACTCATATGCCAGCATGTGAGTGTTATGTGTTGTGGCAGATAACACTCACATCGCAGGAGGGACTAAACTTAAAAGGAATTCACTAAGTTACTCAGGGTCAACAACAAACCCACCCATCATGTAAAATGTCCATTAGTTTGTCACAAATATCCTGCACTTGACCGTCGGACAGCCCCTCCACAGAAGATTGGATGTGGTCGCCGACAGCTTCATAGACCTCTTCCACTGAAGTCATTTCTTCCAGATTTTCTCTCAGTAAGTCTACACAAATAATTTGATCGTATTCATGAAGTGATAAAATTACTGACCTGAAACATAGTCACGCACTTCCTCTGGCATGGTCGGCAGCTTTTCATCTAGGTAGCCAGTCACAGTGATGGCCATTTTTTAATTGTTGACAAAGAATTCAAAACCGAGTTCAATAACAACACAGAAGACAATTAGCACAGGAATGAGACTTGGTAGTAAAAGCAAATAGTAGTTATCTGCACTTTTGAATAGTTGAAGTGTCTGGTCGTCAATCCATTCGTCTGGCACGAACATGCAATCTAATCCAGACCTAATATTATGATAATATCATAATATAATGTTGCATTAGATTGTTGACAGATCTCATATTACACTCTAAGTTAAAAACCATCAAAATCACTTATGTGCATGCCCCTTTGAAGGGGTTGTTCACTCTGGAGACCTGTCAGTTTAAAATGGTCTTTGAAATGTTTTCATACCAATTTTAGTGAAAATCCGACTCTACTGGATTATACCCTTCACCCAACCATCATACCCTTCACGAGAATAACTTCGGATGCATGAAAATAGCATGCATGCCAGAGCTTTTTAATGCGGTAGAGCCCAGCTGACAAAACTATTTTCAAGATTTTCTCTTTTCCTGAGTAGGCCCTTCTTAGAAACTGGTCCGTTACTTGTCCCTTCCTCTCCCTATACAACGCTTCATCCCTTAAAAATAGTGAAAAAATGTTTCTTATATGGTCAATGTACCTAGAAAACCCAAGTACTTGGGGGGGGGGGGGTGTATAATACAGTAGTACCAAAAATAACATACTTTTTTTTCATTTTTTATTGTAAGGAACCTCAGAAGGTAAAAAAAGAGTTCAGGAACCGGGATCTGAAAAGAAAATTTTCAAAAGCAAAACAATATGCCTCTGTACTTAGAGGCATAAAAACTTCATCTACAGAGTCTGTAGAGGAAGTTCATCAAAACGTTGCTGTCTTCTTTGCCTGGAAACCAGCCGGATTCTACGTCAGGGGCATCCAAAAGCTGCACGAAGGATGGGAAAAGTTGTAGAATTTGAAGGAGGTTACTTTGTTGATTAGTTGTTGAAAACTTTGTTGAAAAAGTAATACAGTCATACAGTTGAAAAAGTAATACAAAAAAGTGTGTTTGTGGCATTGTGTTTTTGACCTATGTTTTGCTGGTGTCTTCTGGGCATGTTATATACCAAAATATAGCCTAGATTATAAGCTACGTTTTGGTATATAACATGCCCAGAAGACACCAGCAAAACATAGGTCAAAAACACAATGCCACAAACACATTTTTTTGAATTTAGGGGTTTATTATATCGAGAGGCGACTGTAGTGCAAATTGAACCTTTGAACAAAAACTGCAGGAATTATGACACAGCCTAAGACTTTACTGGTTGCTAACAAATTTTTGAAAGATTGTAATTCTAGAGAGCCCTTTATGATCGAAATATAGAGTCATCGCAATTAAAGTTTTGAAGTTAAAATTAGCAAAACAGCTCCCTGAAGGTGAGATGAATTCAAAAAGAGGACAATCGCAATAATTATAATGCCAAATTTTGCAATATCTCGTGCAGCGTAAAGTACCCAAAATTTTACATCATTTATGAAATAAGTAAGGAATTAACCCTTCAAATTTGCGCTCTAAGAAAATAGTAGTGCCAAACTGTTGTGTTTGATGATATTATGTCTTTTTGATTGCATTGCTTGTAGGGGTACGCGAGAAAAAATGCACTTTATTAATAAGCACTTGGTGTTTTCGAAGATACGGGCAGCTATAGATTGTGCCATTTCAAATTACGTCAATTCAAATTGGACCAAAGCAAATTGTGTCAAAATCAAACACCGATTCAATACTTCATAAATAACCCACGGCTCTATCAGGACACTGAATCTGTTTCGTTAGAGTCCATTTGTTGTTACATTGTTGCTATATTTTGATAGATTTCAGGTCAATGGGTGGTAGAATTAAACAAAACATGGCATAATTTGCATTGGCCCAATTTAATTGACGCAAGTTGAAATGGCACAATCTATAGCTGCCGAAGGTACAGCCAAAACTGGATTTAAAATACACCTAGTATCTTGCTACACTTGCCGTATTTCCTCTAATAAACACCGCCCTAATTCAAAATAGTATTTTTGGCATTGTGTTTTGAACTCGTTTTTCCGGTCGACTCTCAGGCAAATCACCACGCAAATTGTAGCTGAAACAATAAGCTACAATTTAAGTGGTAACTTGCCTGAGAGTCGTCCGGAAAAACTAGGTCAAAAACACAATTCCAAAAATACGATTTTGAAAGATTATTTTGACTCACTAAAACTGACTCGCTAGTTGTTTTTTGTGACTCTGACTCGGGATTCATGTCACGCGGGACTCTGAGGAGGGCTTCAATAGATCGCTTTCGAATTCATTCTTAGTTTTGCCTGCCCAATTACTCATCCTACAACCCTGATCATAATATTTTTTGCAAACTTATTTTATGAAAATGAAAATTTTGCAATTTTCATTTTAAATTTCTCTTTTGCTTGCTGAAAAAAGTGTAGAAAAATGATAATAAAAAAAAACTCTTTTTGACCAAAAGTTGAGTTTTTTGTCTTAGTCCTCGATTCTCGCTATTCTCAAGTGATTGATGTCTCAATTATGTTTGTGGGCGCATCTCAGCGCCAAGCCTCCGTAAGGGGGTGACGAGGGCTTGAGAGTTTGAGATGGGCACACAGATTTACCTGCGAGATGAATCCGAGTAATACTCTTGATCAGAGAACACATCTCGAGGCACTTTTTGCCCTTGTCCTGTAAGGGGAAACGGGTAAATGGCCCTTCAAATTAGTGCCTCTCCCTCTACCTCCAAAGTCCTTCTTATATTTCCATCACAAACGCTCGATTAGTTCTCAAATACATATTATTCACACTACAGTCAAACCTGGATAAGCTGACACCCCTAAATTCAAAAAAATGTGTTTGTGGCATTTTGTTTTTGACCTATGCTCTGCTAGTGTCTTTTGGGCATCTTGTATATCAAAATTTAGCTTAGATTCTAGGCTACGTTTTGGTATATAACATTCCCAGAAGACACCAGAAAAACATAGGTCGAAAACACAATGCCACAAACACACTTTTTTGAATTTAGGGGTGTCGGCTTATCTAGGTTTGACTGTGCTCTTATTGCGTGTTTTAATCTCTATTGATTGATATTTGCTAACTTTTTAGTCTTCCATTTTATTCAGTGCCGACTTGAACCATCTGCTTTATTTTGTCTACATAGTTGCCTAAATTTGCCGTTTAAATATATTGTTGTTCTAACTTATTTATTCTTTTTCTTATTTTTTGAGTCCACGGCTGAAGGTCTATGGCGGCTGAAGGTCAATCTTCTTTGTTGCTAAAAAAGCAGCTAGGAGGTTTTTAAAATATTATATAGTCTCAACTGTAATTTTCATTTAGAACTAAGGAAGAAACCAGTGGAAGGCTTTTCGGCCGGCTTGTTTGACGATGAAAACATATACAAATGGGTGCAATTATTTTAAAGGGTTTTCTGAACAATTGTATAAAACTACTTTTTCACAGGAAGTACTGGTAATTGGACCGCCGGACACTTTGTAGTCAGCTTTTTGTTTTTGATTCCTACTTTTAAATCAGTCCCACTTCTTTTACTTTCAGTGAGGGTGGATTCTTCAAAGCCCTGCTGGAGTTCCCAGTCGAGTATCCTCAGCGACCTCCAAAAATGCGCTTCATCTCAGAAATTCTTCATCCTAATAGTAAGACAATTTTCGCTGTACTTATTGTTTAGAAAGCGATGCATAAATATGTAAAATAAGTTGACAAAGAAGGCAATGTGTGCATATCTATACTTCACGAGCCAGGAGATGACAGGTTCGGCTACGAGAAGGCTGAAGAGCGTTGGCTGCCAGTACACACTGTTGAAACTATACTCCTTTCCGTCATTTCTATGCTAGCTGATCCCAACTAGTAAGTGATAATTTTATGTAAACTGAAATAGGCGAAGAAATTTGAAAGGAATACGAGTCGGATATATTTAATTAATTTTTGCGTCACTTTTGACCCTACCAAAGTATTTCAAGTCCCTTTTTGGGAGGACAGGGTAAGCCGAAGTCAGGCTCAACTCAAAACACATGAAAAAATAGTTAGAGCAAGTCTTTGAGAGAACTCCGGATAAGTCATTTTAGCCTTTATATTTAAAGGTTCTGTAGATTTTTAGTCGAATAAAAATATTGTGAGGGAACATTTTTTATCTTGAGGGCAGGGATTGAACACCATGTTTGAGGAACACAAAGACTCATAACATTACTCTGGCCTAAAAAATTCAAAATTTGAAATTTCTTGCTTAAGTGTGATCATTAGAGTCCATTAGAGTTGGAGACTTACTGGTGAATGTCCATGGGTCCAAACTAGCTTTGTATGTCTTCATACAAAGCTAGTTTGACAAGGAGACAAGTTTGAGAACAAGTCAAATTTTCTTCACCTGGCATAAAAATTACACCCCACATTTAAAAGCTTGGCGAATGGTCTTTCTTACCGAAACTCACAAATATGAAGCAAAATAAATTTTTAGTGAATCACCAGCTAATGTCGATGCAGCGGTATGTTTGTCAAACTGCTTCTGACTTAAAAAAATGCATGAAAATTCTTTCTCAGAAGTTGCAGCGAGAAAACTACAGCGAGTTCAAAAGGAGGGTTGCCATTTGTGTTAGGAAGAGCCAGGAGGAATGAATGCTATCTACAGCAAAGCAGATCACCACACAAGAGCAAGGACCAAAAAATCAGAATTCTTGTTTTTGTCAATTGCCTACTACCCTCTGTTTCTCATTGAAGATTTCTTAAAAACTTTTCATGTTTGTTTGTGATATAAAGTTGGTTGCTATTTTCTCTGCACTCCCAACCAAGAAAGCAAGAGATGGTATTAGTATACAAAGCAGTCAACAGTTGAAATACTTCTGCTAGTCTTTCACACCAGTCCTTCGATGGGCAGCTCGGTACTTAAATTATCTCTCAAGCCACAAAAGGAAAGACTAGTGCTTTTTGATTTAGCAGAGTGGATTGCTTAGCACTAATATTTAGCTAGAAAATACACAAAAATAGCTCTACAGATCACATTTGCCCACTGGTGATGATTAAGAGTCCTTTATATACCCATTGCCCAATGGCATAAACAAATGGTAGAGGAGACCTGTTTATGCTCCTCCTTTCAATTACCCAACAAATGGATTACTTTTCAACAATTGTGTTGCCTCATTGGATTGTATTTCCATATAAACAGAGCACCCACAAGAGGTAATACAATAGCAATCGCTCAGCTTTTGACAGCCAAATAGCTTTATTTAAAAATTTGCAAAATCTGTGAAAAAAGAATCGGAATATATTGCTTTATAATAAGTAAACAGATAAACTAGCCTTAAAACAAGATGAAACAAGGATTTTTAGCAACGAATTTTGGGCGCTACTCGGTTGTACTCGATTGGTTACTCTGCTGTCATCTCAACTCCAAACCTCCGTCGCCCCCGTAAGGGGGGCTTGAGAGTTAGAGATGCACGCACAGACTTACCTGCGAGATGAATCCGAGCAATACTTCTGAGAAATAAATGCATCTATAGGCACCTTTTCCCTTGGTCCAGAAAAAATTTGAAGCAGTGGATTGCGTTGTGTTCGTCGCCGTAGAGTGCGTTGGTAATGCCA
Source organism: Subanguina moxae (assembly GCA_000981365.1). Classification (NCBI taxonomy): domain Eukaryota; kingdom Metazoa; phylum Nematoda; class Chromadorea; order Rhabditida; family Anguinidae; genus Subanguina; species Subanguina moxae. The sequence goes on from BBSZ01008576.1 coordinate 20,929, forward strand.
CAGTCTGAAATGTTGAGATTAGAAAGACCAAAACAAATACACGATGGATTAACCTTTAAATGATTTGGCGATTATCCCTTTTGGCAGGGCGTTCAGGCCTGCTAGATCCACTCCAGCAAGGTATTCTTAAATGGGAGTCGCGGGTTTCCATTGACAGTCCATTCCTTGTCCGCATCATTACCCGCATTTACGGTAGTGCCGTTTGCTTCCTTTTTTTTTCTTCGAAACCTGCCACTTTACACAGCCCTACACAATATTTATTGAAATGAAATCATTCTGTTTTTATTCTTGTAAAAAGAGTAGTACAGTTTATCAAAAATGACAAACAAAAGCGACAAAATGTGCAGACAAAAAAATTAGTTTCGGTACAAAATTAAATTTGTCCAAAAATTTTTGAGAGGGAGGGGGCTTTATTAGAACATTTACGGTAGTTTTTCTCCTTTTTCCTCCTTGACTCAATGTTGCTGTAAGAAGTTAAAGAAAATGGTATTTGAATGAAGCAAAATATTATCTCGTAAAAGATCTTTTTCACTAACTTCTTCCCGCAACATTGAGTCAACTGATACTGCATTAGAAAGAGCAGATTCAGGGCTACACACTGGGAAAAAAATTAGAAAAACTTGTTGTAAAACAGTCGAGATAATCAAGTTTAAGCAATTTGAGGGAATAAATGAGTAGTTTGACGGGGTAAATGAGTAATTTGAGGGGTGAAACTATATACAGCCTTTTAGTAATACTTAAATTAAGCGGTATTTTTCTAAAAACATGCAAATGTCATCTTTGTGATGTATAAAAAAAATAAACCATTGTTAAATATTGCTTTGGAAAAAGAATGGATATTGAGGCTATAATCTATAAGTACCCTTTAATTTGATTCACCGAATTTACTTGAATGTGCCCACTATTTGTCACATTTCTTCTTTAAACTAAAAAATAGCTTTCTATCTAGCATTTTGTTATCGCTTTTCACCCAGCAGTTGGCCCTCTTTCTGTGGGTAAAGAACATAAACCAAGAAAGCCAGTAGATTGCCAGCAGAAGCATCAATAAATAACCAATGAAAGGATCAATCAACAGCAACTTGCTGCTGCCTCTGGCCTCCTGCTGCTAAATTAGTTCATCCAGTTGTTGTTTTTTTGCTACTTGCTTGTGCTGCTTCCACTGCTTATTCTCTTTATTATTCTACAGTTGACAATGGGCGAGCAAGTCACATGGTGCGCCAGCAAAATCGCAGTGCTCAAACTTCTCCAAATAGTAGGCTTTAGTTTTAGAAAATTGTCACAACTCAAATGTGGATTTTTAATACGAAAGCGCAAACTAAATCTTGTGACTTATACAGAGTCGGGATCGTACATGTGTGCATACTAAATCGGCTGTACACTAAATCGAGAGTCGACTGTGCACAAAGGACCAATTCTTCCGACACCTTTTAATATCTGAATTGACAGAAAATGTCAAGAATTTGGGGGAAAATGGTGAACTCAGTGATGGGCCAAATTTTTTGCGATGGTAAGCTTAAGGTAGGCCAGCGTAGGTCAGCCGTGAACCACTGAACATAAATGAAACAGGGAATGACCCCATTTTAGGCCCTAGTATAAAATCTGATGTTTCTTTTCCCTTGGCCCCCTGTTGATTTTTTGAGAATTTTTTTTTGAAAATTCAATAATGTAACTCTATTTCGTAAATAACGTATAATGTTAAGCGTAAAACTTGACATTTTGCTCGATAAAATTTCTTGAAACAATTCCACCTCTTAGCTCTGCAGTTCAATTTGAATAGATGCTGGAGTCGAATAGCTTTAACATCAATTTCTTCAAACTTTGAGACTAATTATGTACAAGGCATATTGCTAAACAGGATAAGTACACTCTCACAGATATCACAAACATCATGGGTACCCTATCATGTTTTTATTGCTGGAATTTGGCAAAAAGAATCTCTAAATGCATTTATGATCAAGAGTATTGCTCGGATTCATCTCTAAGGATTTATCTCCGAGGGCTTGGAGGCTTGGGGTTGCGATGCGCACACACACATACCTGAGACATAAATCACTCGAAAATGACTCTGAATGCATAAAGCATGTATGCATACCTGAGTTTCTATATGCGGTGGGTCTCAGTCAACAAAAATGTGTTCAAATCCCGTATTTTTTGCCTTTTTCATACCGGGGCCAAGGGGGCGAAAAAAGTTGAGCCAAGACCCCAATATTTTGGTCAAAATTTTTTTTTCGACACCTAAGAAAATGTTTTCTGCACGTTTTACGTTGCGAAACATGCAGAAAAGTTTTTAGAACGCAATCTTGGGCGGCTACCCTATACGATATTTTAGCCAAAAAAATTCTAACAAATTTCTCAAGGACCAAGGCAAAAAAAAATCTCGATTATATACGAGGTCACCATTTTCTGAGCCCAGGAACTACACTTAGGAATACAAGTTGTATTATACAACTAAGCCGTAGGCCAGTCGACACCCAACATATACCGTATTCTCTCTATTCAAACGGCAAACCCCAAGGGTGCTATGTTGAACAATACACTAGGAAATATGCGAATTTAGCGCTAAATTAAAATTAAACTTGTGTAACTTCCAGCTCTGCTCAACCATCACATTTGTCTTCTTGATTGAAGGGCGTAGCCAATGGGGTGAGTTTGTTAAATATTCAAAAGATTCGGAAACTTTCTACCTTCTACATTCCGAAATTCACTTTGACAGGTGGGCGTACTTTTAACCACTTTTTCAGTTCAAAATATCGGCGCTACTCAGTGATAACCAACCACCTCCCCCCTCGGCCAAAATCGATTTTTTAAAAGTGTCTAATAACCACTTTTACGTATAATTTATGCCAAAAAACAGAAAGAATATTTTGAAGGCGTTGAGGGCTGTATTGGGAGGGACAAGTAAGGGGCCACTCTGTAGGAAAAGAGAAGATCTTGAACATAGTTTCTCTTACAGGGACCTACCGCATAAAGAAGCTCTGGTATGCATCCAGAGCTTGTTCTCGAGTGATTTATGTCTCAGGTATGTTTGTGTGCACAGACTTACCTGCGAGATGAATCTGAGCAATACTCTTGATCAGAGAATGCATCTAAAGGCACTTTTTACCCTGGTTCAGTAAGAGAGACGGGTAAATGGGTAAACCCTTCAACTAAGTGGCCCCCTAACATTCCCTTCCTCTTCCATTTCCGCCCTTATTCCCCTTTAAGTTACTATTTTACCCTTTTGATAACAAAATTATTACTTAAGAATGGTTTTTAAGCACTTTTGGAAAATTTTCCCCCCGCAAAATCAAGTTTTTTTAAGTGCTTAAAAACATTCTTAAGTAACAATTGGAAGTTCGGATATAACCCAGTAGCTTAAACATCGAAAAAGACGTAGGAATACTCAAATATTTGGATGGGCAACTTAACCAGTGCTTCCAACACTCAAGGTCGCTTTTTTTCTTGCCTGGATTAAAATTATAGTCGTTGACCTTGTAATGTTTTTTGCCCAATCTTTCACCATATTATTCAGCATTAAAGAGCAGCTGTATGGACCACCGGTTCAGATACCCATCCAAATAATGGAGCACCCCTGCGTTATTTTTAAATAAAAAAGCTAAAATAAAATAGATGCAAAGTGGTTTGTTTGGGATTGATTTGTCCAAGTTTCCACCCCTAATATTTAGGTGCATATACACTAATATTTGTGTCTTCTTTGGTCATTGGCATTCTCACACTGCTCACACTGTTCGCCTACTTCTGGCGTGTGCACACCCACAACAATTTTCCTTGGAAATCTTTTGTAAGTTCTTATTGAAGAGCAGAGACCTACGCCACTAGCGAAAAGTCAAAAATTAAGGCTAATTTTATGCATTGAACACGGTTTTATACTTAGGCTTAGCATATTCAGCATTGAAAATGATTGAATTTGTCTAGTAGACAGTGTCTACGGTATTTAGAAATTTACTTTTCAATATTAGTAAGAGCTACTTGTCTCTATCTATTCCGCTGATTCGAATGGTTTTGAGGCATTTCTGATGTCCGGGGCTTCCCCGATGATTTGGGTGGTCTATTTAACAAAGTGACTTTTGGTTATGAATGCTTTCATTCCTTGCTTATTTTTTATTGCTTGTGCACCTCACTTACTAAAATTGAAAGAAAATATAAAAAGAACAGTAGACACTGTCTACTAAACAAATTCCATCACTTTCAACCATAAATACGCAAAGCTTAAGTATAAAATTGTGTTCAACGCATAGCATTTAGCTTTAAAAAGAACTTTGAATAATATAAGACCGATGGCATGAGCAACACCGATGAGTCTTCAATTTTTCGACCTTAGCAACAAATATGCCCCCATAAAAATTTTAACGCTGTTCGATTATGCCCGTCCCCTGCAAAATCAATTTTTCTAAGTGCTTAAAAACCATTTTTAAGTAACAAATTCGGTAGAAAGAAGCCAAAATAGTAAGGGGAATGAGGGCTGAATTGGGAGGGCAAGGGAATAATAGGTGGTCACTAATTTGAAAAGCCATTCACCCGTCTCTCTTACTGAACCAGGGCAAAAAGTGCCTCTAGATGCATTCTCTGATCCAGAGTATTGCTCGGATTCATCTCGCAGGTAAGTCTGTGCGCGCATTTCTAACTCTCAAGCTTTTTTCGCCCCCTTAAAGGGACTCACATCCAAAGGCACTTTTTTGCCGAGTATGAGTAGCTATTATTGTAACCGAGTAGCTATTATTGGGGGAGGGGGTATATCCGAGTTTTTTTTTTTATTATTTTATCGTGTTGCTTAGAAATGGTTAAAACCTCTTTTTGAAAAAAGATATTGGGGTCATATTCGTTGTTATCGCCAAATTTTCAATTAGTGGCTGAAACCCTCTAAAGTGAATATGAAATATTTTCATGTAATTTCTTACTCTCTGTCTGTAGGAGATAGGCTTCAACCTTTTGGCCGCTGTCCTTAGTCTGTGCTTCACTGCAGTGCTCATCTATGACTCTATCAAGATGTTCAGTGGAGAATTCCACCACCATCGCTATGTGCCCCCACTTAACATTGGATATGAGGGTTGGAAACACAGGATTCTCATAGTTATGGTCAGTTGACCAACCATATTTACTCTACGTCTGGTCAATATTGATGTATTTTTAGTTTGCTCAAGCTCTCAACTGCATTTTATATTTTATTTCGTTAGCACGGACGACCATGCATGGCATTCAATGATGAAAACCAAACAAAAGTCTAGTCATTGGTCTATTATATACATATTCTCTGTAGTAGCCTGCCAAAATATTGTAGTGTGCATCACGTAAAATTCTATTATCGTAAATCCTCCAATGGACGGGCAGCCTAAATTCAAAAAAGTGTGTTTGTGGCATTGTGTTTTTGACCTATGTTTTGCTGGTGTCTTCTGGACATGTTATATACCAAAATGTAGCCTAGATTATAAGCTACATTTTGATATGTAACATGTCTAGAAGACACCAGCAGAACATAGGTCAAAAACACAATACCACAAACACATTTTTTTGAATTTAGGTACCGATCTATTGGAGGATTTGCGGTATTACATCTTTTTACCTAAACATTTCAAAGAACATTGTGAGAAAATATATTAAAAGAATTTTTAGAGTTCTATTCAGTATACGTGCACATAGGTGTCACGGCGTATTAAAATCGCGTTTTGTGTTCACTTTAAGAAAACGCATTTTTTCAAATTGGTTTGAACTTACGAACGTGAACTACGGTTGACTGTACACTGGTTATGTTATTCATTATGGTTATACACTGGTTTTCAACTAACCTCGGCTGGCTTGCCCTAAGCCTAAGGATTAGCTGTCTGCCTAAGGGTAGTACTTGGGGTCAGAAAAAACCATACAAAGTTGTCAACCTTGGTCTCCCAAGGTTTAATATAGATATTATATAGATATAAGTGTAGAAAACAATGTTTTTATCGTTTTTAACATCTAAAAGATGCTTAGAAATGGTTAAAACCTCTTTTTGAAATATTAAGAAAAAAATGACGGGAGGCATATTGGTTGTTAGCGACTGACTAGATGTAAAACTTGAAGAAAAGTATATGAATGAAAAGATTGTCAAAAAAAAAAATAGTAATAGCTCATGCAGCTAAACAGTAATCATTGTCTACAATGACCATACAGCTCTTCGATGCCAAGAATATCGTCTTTGCTCAAGTGGAGATTTCCAGTTGCCAGTTCACTAAAGTGGTTCCCTTACTGTTATGAAGATTAAAAACAATAAGGGATAGTTTGCAGTTATAATAATACCATAATTATAGTTGGAATTGCCACGGTTAGTTGTTATTCTCTCAAACCTATAATAAGGCTATAATATCCAACCTATAATAAGGGTTCATGACTGATTTGGAGTATGTCGAGTGGCGCAGTCCTAGTGCATGGCCCAACTCATGTAGAGCCGCCTAAAAATCTCAATATATTCATTGAATACTATTCAATAAGCCAAACAAGG
>BBSZ01008581.1:0-10856 GCA_000981365.1 Subanguina moxae
ACCCCCCGATATAACGGCCCCCTAAGCCTGGTCCCGAGGGGGGCCGTTATATTGAGAGTTTACTGTATGGTAATATACAATGAGATATTCTTTCGAATGATAATGACTTTTAAATATTAAGAACAATTACCAATCAAGTTGTCATTCTCATTTTAAAAATATTTTTGAAAACACTTGGTCCAACTTAATACATAAAGCTTACCATTTTCATGGCTTCATCGAGCCTCTTTTGCTCCGTCTTCCGCATGGATTCCAGTAATTGTTTCTCTTTTAAACTGCTTTGAGTAGCTGCTTCAAGTTGTCTCTGCAACTCTTCCCTGATCTTTTGATCTTGCTCAAATTCCTTCCTGGATTGTCTGTACAAAACCATCGCATACATGTTTTTTAAAGAGGTAGACAAACTTGAGCACTGAGATTAGAATGAGTCGCTCACTTTCGTCTTCATCAAACAACACTTTCCACATCTCAGCATCATCCTGATCCAATTTGAGGGAAGAGGGCAGCAATCCGCTCAAATTCTTAATGGCTTAAATGTATATTAGAATTAAAGTCAAATGATTACCTCAAGCATTTTAAGGGCCTGAAGTTGAAGCTCTATATTTTTGCGCATCATTATGGGCACAAATATCTGGATATACGGATACAAATACAATAAAAAGCATTTGATTAATAGCTTACATTAAAGTCTTGAGCTGCTACAATTGGCTCAAGCAACACCTAAATTAATTAAACGCGATTATGGAAACTAGAAAGAGTGCCTTCACCGTTGCGGTGGCCGGGGTGCAGATTCGAATCTTGCTTGTTTTAATACTCTCTATGTTTTTTTGTACGTGGCTGTTATCCTCCCAATGGCTCTGATACGGTTTGGATGTTTTAGTTATCCATATGTTGTTTTGTAGTCAGTCTCCATCATTTTGGTACCGCCCAAGTGGTTTGCGGTAGGCTTACTTGTTTGTTTTGGTGCACTTGTGTGGTTTCTAGATAAAGACGCTGGTGCGACATGGCTAGCGCCGATGAGGGGGTTTTTTTTTTTAGGTAGGTGTTTACGGGCTAGTGTCGATCAACGTGACTTAAACACTGATATTTACGGAATTATCACAATTCACAATTTCTGGCAACAGGATCCCGTCCCTGGTGCTGGTCCCCTATTTTAAAGTCAATCTTGGCGCCAATATTGGCAATGCGCAACCCTATTTTTTAGTATTTTTCTTAACTTCTTATATCTAAAATTTTAAATTGCTAACCTTTTCTCTGAATGACAATTTAGATGCCTTGTCCGTAGACTTTAGTGCCTCTACCAAGCGTTTTCCATCAATACCAGTGTCCTGGCAGTAAGAGTCGATTAAAGTGTCCACCAGATTAATAAAGTTCTTGTAAATTTTTACAAAAGTTGCAGGATCACCTTCCTCTCTTTCAAACGCTAAATTTAAAGTTTTTTTAATACAAAAAATATGTTACTAAACACCAATAGAGTTCTGTTCCATAAAGTTGGTTATTGGTAGTAGCCACATATCTGTTTCTAAGAACTCAAGAAATTTGCGGAATATTTGCTGCAGATCCGAAGTGGAAGGGTTAGAAATAGAAGGTTGTATGCGGAACATGGCTCTTTTTGATCTTATTATTTGGCAACTTAATCAAGTGACAGCGTAAAAATATAAGTCTTGGCAAAAATTACAAAACGGCAAAACTTTAAGTAATTACACCTGTTGCAGCACTTCTTTAAATATTGGCACAGCAGAGATGAACAAAGTGTATTGTGAGAATGGAGAGTGAGAGAGGAAAAAGTAAATGTTGTCATGACTACTCTCATTGGCTTGACAATAATAGAGTGCTGGCAAAAGCTATAATTAAAACTTGCTGTTTGGTCGCATTATGGTTTTAGCTAAAGGTAAAATAGCTTAATGGCACCCAAACCATCTGAAAGTAGGCTATATTTTGTCTTATATTGTACTATGTCCATTTCCCGCTTTTAAATGCATAGCAGGTACAAGGCAAGTTTTTTTCGGCATTTGTGAGAACAACTACAGAGCCACCACTTTTTTTTGTAAATTCGTACATCGTAGATAAACTTTTAGGATTTGGAAAATAAAACTTCTCACCAAAGAAGTAAACAGTAAAACACAAACACCAACTTGGAACGGGTCAGAAGACGCTTATATATATATATACAAAAGAAAAGCTACAGTCGAACCTCGTTAAACTGGCACCCCTAATTCAAAAAGATGTGTTTGTGGCATTGTGTTTTTGACCTATGTTTTGCTGGTGTCTTCTGGGCATGTTACATACTAAAATTTAGCTTAGATTCTAAGCTAAATTTTGGTATATAACATGCCCAGAAGACACCAGCAAAACATAGGTCAAAAACACAATGCCACAAACACATTTTTTTGAATTAGGGGTGCCAGTTTAACGAGGTTCGACTGTATAATCAATCGTGAAAAATTTAGAGATGCCCTCACCATAAAGCTATCGGCGAAACTTTTTGTGGACGAAATATTCCCGGCTCTCTAAAAAATGGAGTCTCGTCTTTTGTTATCATAATTTTTAATAACTTTGTTAATTATTTTATAAAATGAGTTTTATTATTACTAAACAAAAGCCCAAAGTCTCGGCAAGGATTTTTTGTAGACCCGTTATATCTCTCAAATATTATTTTAAGCATTTCTAAAATATCTACAGATAGTAGAAATTTTGAAGGATAAATTTGCAAGACCATGACAAACAACAGTATATGGTCAATATTTGCTATAAGTGAGGAAAATAAAAATGCTGTGTCAATTTTTTAGCGTAAAAATACTCGTTATACACGTGCACAATAACAAACAAAGAGAACATAACATTTACACAACACACACCCTGGATTTGTTAATTATAATAGGGTCAATTAACGTTGAGCCAGCCTCTGGCAACATCCCAAGATTAGACCATAGTTCATAAGCTAAAATATATTCGCCTCGTGGTATATACTGCTTTGTGGAGGTATGCTTTGCTGTTGTAATAAGAGAAGAGCAAGCAACAGTGGCTGGTAGGTATTCTTCGGCAGAGTTGTGGGCAGTTCTGTCAAGATGAATTACTGAAAAAATCCTGCCAAGAAGTTTGTAGTCTATGAGAAGTCGGTAAGTCCATTCGACAGCAAAGAAAGTTGCAGCATTAACAGGAAAGGCTCTACAATCGGTTTGACGATTAAAAAAGATATAATTTTTTATTAAATAAATGGCAATAATAATAAGTAATACTGCAAATTCTTTATTAATTTATAGTTATTTATTTATTTATACTCGGTTATAATCTCCGCCCCCCCCCCCCAAATCAAGTTTTCTAAAAGTGTAAAAAAAAACAATTTAAGTAACAATTTCGCTAAAAAATGGCCAAAATAGTAACTTAAGAAGGCCACAAAAAGTTGGACCCATCGCTGGGTCAGACGATTTTTATACCTCAACATTTGACATCTTTTGCGAATTTCGATGTTAATCTCTCTAAAATAAAAAATTGTAAGGATTCTGAATTTGCCAGTCGATTTTAGACAACCCGACAATTGCGTTTTTAAAAAAAATCGATTTAACGACACCCTGTTCAGAAAAATGGGGGCCGTTAAATTAGTTTCTGGCTTTTTTGAAAGCAATAATGCTGGCTTTTTGAAAAACGACTGGCAAATTCATAATCCCAACAATTTTTGGCCTTAAAGTATAACATCAAAATTGGCAAAAAATGTCGAAAATTGAGGTAAAAATTGGACAGACCCAGCGATGGGTCCAACTATTTGGGGTGACGTTAAATCGAGGTTTGACTATATAAAAATTTAACATACCTTATCAAAGTAGAGTTAAGTCCAACAAAAAATGTTCGTAAACCCTGCTCAGCATACATATCTTGAACCACGTGGATATAGCCTTTGTATCTTTCATCTGCTTGAAATCTGGTCTTAATTACATCCACAGGATAGTTGAACAACCACGAAAGAGTGCCTGAAAATCGTAAATCTTTTAATAAGTTTTTCTTGTTACAATTTCTTAACACGTGTTTAGAATCTTTGAGTGTCAAAGGATGCGGAAAACTACTTTACGCTGGTTCGAAATCCAATAAGGTCGACGCTCGATTTAACGGACGCCTAAAAAGTTCGATCCACAGCTGGGTCCGACCATTTTTTTAGGTCAAATTTAGACATCTTTTGCCCATTTTAATGTTGATGTCTCTAAGGCAAAAAATTGCAAGGATTCTAAATTTGCCTGTCGTTTTTACACAACTCAACAATTTCGCTTTTAAAAAATCTAAGTCTCGATTTAACGAACGCCTTTTTAGAAAAATGAGTCCGTTAAATCGAGAGTTGGCTTTTTGAAGGCAATAATGCTGACAGTCATTTAATTATTAAGGGTTAACTCTAAATCAGTTATTAAGAAGAGAACTGATGTTTTATAATAAAAAATGTATCTTACCAGCCATGCCTCCAGCCAAAAGCAGTTGAATCGAGGTAAGTGACTCCATCTGTTCATCTTTACTCAGCCTTCTTGCCAAATAATTGTAAGAGGCAAAGTAAATACCAACTCCAGTAGTGTCTCGCAATTGAGTGGCCAACAGACCTCTAAACTACAACCAATTAATTAATCAATATTCAAATATCTGGATTTACCTTGTTAATGAATGATAGCCATGCTGCCTAGTAATATTTTTGAGGCACTGGTATGGCGAAGTAGTCATTGCATTGAGATGTCTGCGCTGTAATTGGACTCTAAGTTTGAGCATTTCGGAAGGAGAGGCCAGAAAGGCTTGGGCAAAGCCAGCAGATGCACCAGCCACAAAATGGGTCCACAGTGATTGTTGGTTTTTGAAGTTATTAGAAACATGGCCATGTACTCCAAATATAATGGCATTGATAAAGGCCACACTGCTCAAAGGGCTTGAAAGACCTGCAATCAGAATAGCAATTAGATAGCAAGGCGATGGTTTCTACCTTTATACAACCCTCGCACACCTTCTGTCCTTGCTATTGTACCTAGGCAATGGAAAGTGCCTCTGTAGGCACAACCAGACTGGACACCTTGCATTTGGAGCCTGACTTTTACAGTGTCTAAGGGGTGACCAGCAAGCACACCTGCAGCTCCTATAAATCATTATTATTCCATCTAGGTCGACCAGAAGGTTGTGTTCCTTTTTTTATTAATTTCAGCCTTGATGACTATTAACTAAAAAAAAAATGAGATGGGTTAGAAGGGGTGGTGGTCAGAAATAGAAGATCGCTTGTAGAAATGGTTACTTCTAAAAAAATTTTCAATGTCTAATAATGATAAGTAGGGTTGTCGGATCGGATATCCGAAAATTTCGGATATCGGATACCGAATACGGATCGGATATCCGGAAATTTCGGATACCGGATACGGTGCGAGGTTGATTTGTCCTTGGTCTGCTTCAACTCTTCTCCGCAGATGCAAACAGCCTTATCGCCAACTTTTCTGAAAGATTTCCACACTTGGCTCGGCATTCTTCTAGAATAGGGTTGTCGGATTGGATATCCGATTTCGGATAATATCCGAAATTATCCGGGATTTTTTCGGATTTCGGATATCGGATCGGATCGGATATCCGAAAATTTCGGATATCGCATATCGAATCGGATCGGATATCCGAAACTTTCGGATATCGGATACGGATCGGATATCCGAATCCGATATTTTCGGATATCCGACAACCCTAATGATAAGTCTAATGGATAGCAGGAAAAGTTATGAGAAAAGACACAAGAACTTTATAGACTAAATGATCTAAAACTTATTTCATATATAGGATAGTATCTATTATTCCAATATATTAAAAAAAATTATGAACAAACCTCCAATACATCCGGCTGTAAAGTCAACTCCCAAATCTGGCATGTTGATTAGAAAAAGAAAATTAAATACAATGACAAAAAATATTTAGGTAAAAATATGTAAACAATAAAACTTGGCCGCAGTAAAGAAGACGCATAAAACGCATTTATCCTATTAAATAAATAATTTATTTTCTTTTCGTTCCGCAATGAATATGATTGTTTTGCATCAGCACCAAAATCACAAGCCACCTCCTCTAATAGGTGTGGGAAAAGATCAATTTCAAGGAGACTATCCTTCTTAAAAATAGTGGTAACTGGTGATCACAATAAGCGAAAAGAATATTTCGAGATCATTTATCACGATGAATATTTTCCCGTTGCGGGTGTGTACTCTCTTCAAATCACGTTTATTCAACCCTTCTGCCTGTAAGTGGTGTGGCTCCTGGCTGTGTTTGTTATTGTTGTTTAGTAGCGAAAGGTTTGATGGCTCTTTCCGTACATGCATGTCTAACTACGGCTCAATCTTCTCCTTTTTAGAAACTTTTGCTGATCTCATTGTTTTGGTGACCCTGTTTTCTTTGCAGTCATTCACTATTTCAAAGAAAAATATAAAATTGAAAAAATATTTTTTAAGAAAACTAACATCGCATTATTTTTGCGTCAGTTTGCAATGGCTTAGCATATAAAAGTTTGCTACGGTTTCATTTTTTACTTATTGCTTGCTTATTTTTTACTTGAGAGGGTAGGAAGATCGCATTTTTTAAACCTCAAAATTTATGTGTTCCAATCTATCATAAGTAACTTTTATATGCTATAACGACTAAAAGATTTTTCATTTTTAATCTATTTAATTTTAATCTAAAATATTTGGCATTTTAATGTATAAAAGTCGACTTTTGAAAAGAAATTTCTGACCAAAAATCGACTTTGGTTCCTCATGGTAAACCACGTCTGGAGGGTACCTGGATGCCCCAAAAAAGGCTACAAAAGATAGGATTTAAACATAGTTTTGATTAATAGGTATGCATACTATTTTTATGTATCCAGAGCTAATTTCCGGCGATTTATATCTCAGGTATGCTTGTGTGCGCTTCTCAACTGCAAGCCCCCGTCGGCCCCGTAAGGGGACTTGAGAGTTATAGATGCGCTCACAAAATTACCTGCAAGATGAATCCGAGCAATGCTTTGAGAAATATTGTATTTAATTCAATATTTAGTCACCAATTTCTGTATTTAGTACGGGTCTTAACCTCGGTTTTTCAATCTGCTTTTCATTAATCGCGCTATAAACAACTTAAGTAGTTATTTAATCTATACTTATTGTTTTGCATTTTTCAAAAAAGTCTCTAAATTTATTAATTATCTTAATTTTAATATAAATTCAAGTGTTAATGTAAATTTTTTATTTAGAAAAATAAGCATAGTGTAGGCATATTAGTGTCTGCTCACAGCAGTAATACAGAGTAACATAAAAATAACATTGGAAAGAAACTAAATAATATCCAAAAAAGCTGTGCCTGAAATTCTTCGTTAAATTATTTTTCTTTCCTATCAAAATATGTATTTTTCCTGTTAAACTTTGAAAGCTTGATTACCTCAGCAGTTTTCTAATAAATTTTTTTAAGCTTTTTTTTTCCGGTAGCTTTGGATCTCCTCTTCCAAAGAAATATCAACTATCTAAATATTGATGGAAAAAATTGGAGGAAAAAATCTTTCAATGAAGCAACAAGTGTTTCAATCCTAAAACTTTAATCTCCTACTTTTTAAATTAGGATAGTTGAAACTTCATTGACACCTCACTTCTGTATTTGTTGTAATCTCCTAGCTCTAACATTGAGTAATCTCCTAGCTCTAACATTGAGTAATCTCCTCTTTTTTATTCTGATTTTCAGCTTTCAGTTAGCTAGAAGCTGAAAATCAGAATAAAAGAAAAGATTAAAATTCGCGTTAAAATATATTAATACATATTTCAATTAAAAAAGAAATAAAAAAAAGGCTAACCAAAAAGCATTTATTCTCTTTTCTCTAAAACTAAACTTGCATTTTTGGATGTTATAGTCTTTTCTCAATTTTTTACCAAAATTCCAAAAGTTTTTATTCAAAGTTTATGTTTCACGCGTTTGGCTCAAACTTAAATAAGGCTGGAGTACAAAATTATCTCCTGGCTGAAGGCGGCCGAAATCCGTGCTTCTTTAGCGTTTTAATACTTGCGACGTGCAGAAAGCACATTTTTAACGCATTCCTAAGTCTTCTAGCCCCCGATGCTCCCAAAAGGGGAGCAGGAGATTGGAGGCGAACACATACATTCCTGAGAGATAAATCACTCTAAAACACACTCTGAATGCATAAAAAGAGTGTGCATACAATAGTTTCTTTATGCGGTAGGTCCCAGTTTGCAAAGCTATGTTAAAATTCTATTTTTTTATTAAGCGCAAGGCAAAAAGTCAACTTTAGGCCAAAATTGTTTCGCAAAAATGGTCTGAAAAACATGCTTTCTGCACGTTGAAAGCATTAAAATGCTAAAAAAGTAAAATTTCCGGCCGGTTTAGAGCTTGAGGGAAATTTCGTACTCTAACCGTAAATAAACGAGAAACGATAGAGGAAAGAGAATCTAAGAAACGTCGCAAAACACAAGCTAGTATATGAGGAGTGATGACCAAAACATCTTTGTTTCCTGAATATGGAGTACATGAGTGCTTATCTTGTTTTACTGCTCTTTCTTCTCGCCCTCGGCAACCTTTTTGAGGAAAGGAAGTTTGTCAGTGATTCTAAATAGAATATTATTATTGTTTTTTATGCCAATGGCAAATCTGTAAATTGAGGTTCAAACTTACTGGTGTTGCACTTTTACGATGCTCTCCTGGGCAAGACCCACATAGTGGTCTACTGGGTCTTTGTAAACTTCGTAGAATTTCGGCACTGAGAAGAGGGCAATAACGACTGAAGACAAGAAAGACATTAGTAGAAGAACAAATTTACTTTTATATTGCTTTATTTTATTACAATTAATTACGAGTATATATCTTCTTGAGAAGTTAGATAGCTTAACATTTCTTTTGGTTTGTCAGGAGTTCTGACTGAAAACATATGTAAAACTAACTAACTCATCAAAGGTTCGCTTGTTCGGTCTAAACGTTATTCAATTGTTAGACAAGATGTCTGTCTTTTGAAAACTTTGGCGAAAAAACAATAATATTGTAATAAATAATATCATGGTAATATTATTTATTTTGTGACACTTTTGTTTGATTTTCTAATTGTTTGAAAGCTTAATTCAAATATTTATTTGTCAAGTATTAAAAAAAGCTTACATATCAAGACCAACGACATGCCAGAGAACCAAGAACTCACTGAAAACTCAATAATTTGAGCAAAATGACTTCTTACGAGCGAAAACTTGAAAAATATATATACCATATGTGAGAGTGTACAGAAGCATTCCGAACTAAGTTACGCAAATTATTATGGCCAAAAATTGTACAATCAAAAACTTACCTTGATAGAGTCCACCAAATTCTCTACCAGAAATAGATGGCGAAGGTGCTTAACCAGAGCTTGTCCATGCTCTGCAAGAACATCCACTTGTGAATGCAATCGTTCTTGGGGTACAATTATCTACAAATCAAAAAATATATAGCTACTAAAAAAGCGACCAAACCTCATGTTCCAGATATGGCTTGAAGGGGTTAGAGCCATCGGTTTTCTTAATTTGAGCCTCAACAAGCTTGAACACACGCAAACCAATGGTTAAGGCAAGTGTTGTCAAAGAGGTGTAAGCTATCAAAGAGAGTAGGGAGCAATTGGCGAACAGGTACAGGGCTAAGAAGATCACTGCTAGAGCAGCACCACTTCGTTTTGGCTCTCGCCAGTAAATAACCTCCAGCACTACAGATTTGCACTTTACTTTTTTAAGATTTATACAAAAAGGAGTTGATTTTTAAAATACTAAGCTATCAGATATTTTAAATGAAGCCAACATTGGGTCAATATTTTGTAAATTTTGTTAAACTTACTTTTACCGGGCAAATCAGCAGCTGCTTCGTAACCTCTGCTATTTTTGCGATATTTTTGGCCCATTTTGCGCTAATTTCAAACAAATAAATTGAAAGACCCGTAGAAAAGATACACAAACAAACTCAACACTAATAGGACTGAATAATAAATATGAAGAAATTTATAATAATAATCCTGAGGAAAAAGAAGAATAATATTTAGATGGATACTATAAAACGACTGCAAAGAGAAGTAGTGATTTGGTTGTGCTGCGTGCAGGGGCTGCTACGCATCGCTACTGCTTATGCAAGGGAACAGTTTGTTCAGTGGGAGAAGGGATAGAGTGATCGGCATTGAACAACAGACAGACACACAGACTCAAGCAGACCCAAGGTTTGACTTTGACACCCATTTAGGAGACCAAAGAGTCGCAATGTTTTGACGCTGGTTTTATTATTTCTTTTAAGTTTTTTGATCACTCTGGAGGTGAAGAAAGGTCATTTAGATGTGTTGCATTAGAAAAATAAATAATAGTAAATAACACATTAATTCTGCAGTTTTCTGCTCTTTTATTAGGTTGTTCGGAAAGTTCGGTTTTTTTTGCTGGGACAGTTATCCCAGTCAACTCTGGAACAGTTATCCCAGTCAACTCTGTAACAGTTACCGCAATCAACTATGGAACAGTTATCCCAATCAACTCTGGAACAGTTACCCCAGTCAACTATGGAACAGTTATCCCAATCAACTATGGAACAGTTACTCCAGTCGACTATGGAACAGTTATCCCAATCAACTCTGGAACACTTACCCCAGTCAACTCTGGTTCCAAACTGTTCCATAGTTGACTGGGGTAACTGTTTCAGAGTTGATTGTAGGGTTGGCCTCCCTCCCGTAAAATTGCTAGCGGGAGGGATATTAGCAAAAAATTTAAGGCGGGAGGGATGACGGGAGGGATTTTAGTCAAAATTTAAGGCGGGAGGGATGACGCGAGGGATTTTAGGCGAAATTTAAGGCGGGAGGGATGACGGGAGGGATTTTGGGCGAATTTTTAGGCGGG
>BBSZ01008587.1:0-14563 GCA_000981365.1 Subanguina moxae
TTTTTTACCCCGTCAAATTTGAATTTCGCGAAAAATAATCATTTATCCCGTCAAATTACTCATTTATCCCGTCAAATTACTCATTTACCCCGTCAAATTTGAATTCCCGTAAAATGATTATTTTGCGGGAATTCAAATTTGACGGGGTAAATGAGTAATTTGACGGGATAAATGATTATTTTGCGGGAATTCAAATTTGACGGGGTAAATGAGTAATTTGACGGGATAAATGATTATTTTGCGGGAAATTCAAATTTGACGGGGTAAATGAGTAATTTGACGGGATAAATGATTATTTTTCGCGAAATTCAAATTTGACGGGGTAAAAAATTATTTTGACGAGATAAATGATTAATTTGAGGGGTGAAAGTACATATAGCCAAAAACATTGTCCAACATTTATCGAGATAAAACAAAACAGAGATGCAAGGAACATAGGAACACGCAAAAAATTTAATTTTAATTTGCAGTAAAAGTTAAATAATAGGAAAAATATTTTGGGGGCGTTTTGGCCGGGGTGTTTTAGCCGGGGGTAATTTGGCGTGGGTGTTTCGGCGAGGGTGTTTCGTCCTGATCCGGGGCTCTACTGCATAAAAAAGCTCTGGCATGCATGCATGCATGCTACTTTGATGCATTCAAAGCTTCTTCTCGAGTGATTATTCTCTCAGGTATGCTTGTGTGCGCACAAATTTACCTGCTAGGTAAATCGTAGCAATACTCTTGAAAAAATGCATTTAGAGCCTTTTTTTTGGGAGGAGGGGTCTTATAATCCAGCAGATCTAGCATCCAACAGCATTTACCGAGCCGGACTAACAGGTTGCTCCATGTCAAATTCCATTAATAAACTTTTTCTGTTCAAGAGTGGATTAGGACAACTAGGAATGTAAATGGCGTAAAGAATGTTGTGCATTTTGTTTGGATCTCTGGTAATACAACTAGTTTTACACTCTAAATACGCAAAAAGATGATCATTAATCCGCTAAAGACTACAGAAACAACCTTTAATGATAGTTTTCACTGAGAAGGTGGTGTACCTTGAGCTCAACATAATGTTGGAGTTATGCTGCATGTTTAATTGGTACGGCTCTTGCGGTCTCTCAGCGATTATTAGGTTGACAATTAGCTAAATAGGTGATTATAAAATATAATTTTAGTAGCAAAAATCACCTCTCCCGCAATGCCAACGAATTTAGAGAGCCTCTGCAGGTGACCTTCACTCTGCATAGAGTTCGATGGAATTGATGGTAGCACGTTTGTATCTTCTTCAGATTGATTTTTTTCTGCTTTATCAAGCTGGCTCGCCATCGAAAAAGAAGTCACAAAGTGACTGGGGTGTTGAGTCACAGCGTTGGTCGTCTCCGGCAAATCAGTTTGGCAGCCCATCGGCACATTGTCTTCACCTGTTTGAGTACCTACCTGAATAAGAGGCACTTTTAAGGACTCGTATTGACAAAACTAACCTGAACTAGTTGAGCATTGGCACCAGACAACTGTTGGAAGTACTCATAGAACGGGCTGGACCTCAATTTAACTAGCTGTTTCTGCCCAACATCTTCTCTGTTTTGCTGGGAAGATGCATTTCCAGTTTCCTCACGATTCAATGAAAAGTCTCCATCGGCGTCGTATGTGTTGGCTGGAGATTTGACAAAACTAAACTTTCGTTGAGCAGACATGGATCTCTGAGGCGTTGTTGTCTGGGGAAAAAATGGTTGATTAGCTTTTAGTTAGGTTGAACTAGCGTATTTGCCACTTTGAGACACCAAGAATACGACTTATGCTCTAATAAGGCGGCCTATTTTCAAGATTTATGTCACGGTGCTTAGAGGATGACAACTGGATTGACCATATGGGTAGACAGACCATCAAGAAAAAGCATCACTTACTTGGCTATTTGTAGGGAAGGTGATTTGCCTGGTCAATTGGTCCTGCATTGATTCAATTGGTCCACTTCGATTGGCATGAGCTGTGGCCAGTCGTTGTAGTAACATTGATTCTGCTATTTTTTCGTCTTCAATTGGAATCTCAGACAATGAATTGGCTCCTTCTTTAACTTTTTTGGCTTCATCTTCTACGTCTTCTTCAAAATCACTTTCATAGTCTTCAAAGTCGTCTTCATATTCTTGAACCGGTATTGACAAAGGCAAGCTTCCTTCTTTCGATTTCTCTTCTTTAGAATTACTCGGTTTGTGCGACTTCTCTTGGCTAATACCAGGCAACGGAACTTCAGTAGAGCTTGCTTCTTCATTAATTGCCTGAAAAATGATCAATCAGGCTTATGGCCATTTTTCTTTCAGATGAATCATCTACCAAAAGAAAAAAATATATAAAAAAACTAATAAATATGCTTGAGTGGTGACTTTTTTCCGTTGCTCTATTTTTTATTTAATCATACTTTTTCTGCCGATTTGGATGTAGGGACTCTCGTATTTGACTTCATACCACGACCATCTTCCTTGTTAGATTCATGCCCACTCAATTTGTGTTTTTTATCCGACTCTTTGGAAACACTTCTTTTTGTGGAAGGCAAATTCCTGGAATTAAATAAAAAAATTCTCCTTTTCTAATATTTTTTATAAAAAATTATTTTTATTTTCTTTTGAGAAAATTACTTCCCTGTGACGTCCACCTCCAAAGGCACCTCCCTGTCACACTATTTATACAGCTTTCAGCAAGGCAAACAGGGTTGTAAAGTAGTTCAAGTTTTAAAAGGGAAAACAACATACTTTTTACTACTACTGTTGTCCTTGCCATTGAACAGTGACACCTTGGTGGGAAAAGGTGAATATGTAGGTTTTGTCTTTTTTCTGCTTTCCTCCTCCTTATTTCTTCGATGCCTTTCAGCCATGTTCAGTGATCAAGCGGATGAGTAGTGTGACCAGTCAACAAATTTAAGAATATGAGATAACAAAGTATTTTTTTATAGATGCAGTGCAATGCAGCAAAATACGCTCTTGATCAAAAACCAGGGGTCTGTCCTAGAATGGGACCAATTTTTTCCTTTGGCCCCCTTAGTGTTTCTTTGAATACCACTTGGATTGTAGGTAAACCATGTAGAGGGTATATAAACCATCTGGAGAGCTGGTAAACTACCAGGTAAACCATGTGAGGAACTGCATTCATGCACACAATTAAGCGGTACTGCTGTATCCTGTCCCCCAATCGTTTATACCCTCCCCCAATAAAAAGTA
Organism: Subanguina moxae; assembly: GCA_000981365.1. Classification (NCBI taxonomy): domain Eukaryota; kingdom Metazoa; phylum Nematoda; class Chromadorea; order Rhabditida; family Anguinidae; genus Subanguina; species Subanguina moxae. Next base: position 3,189 of record BBSZ01008587.1, read on the forward strand.
CTTGGGTTTTCCTAGGTAGCATTTTTTGACCATTTTTAATTTATAATGATGAAATTTAAAAGGATTAATTAAAAGAGATTAATTTAAAGGGATGAAGGGCTGTATAGGGAGCGAAAGGGACAAGAAAGGGGCCATTTTCTAAGGAGAGCCCACTAAAAAAAGAGAGAAAAAAAAGAGAATCAAAAAAGAGGCTCTCAAAGTGAGAAAAACATAGTAAAAGGCCAAAAAAAGGGCGAAAAAATAGCACAAATGGGTTGCAGAAAAAACTGCCTTAACCGCAAAGAACCGACCCAAAACGACTCGCTTTGCCCTTTTTAGGGCACTAAAATAGGTCAGGGGCGGATAGTACACATATTTTGTGGCAGTTACATTTTGGGAAGGGGGTATAATCCAGTAGAGTCCAACTAAGCCTTAGGCTTAGAGTAGACCAGCGTACGTTAGCTGAGACTCAGTGTATACTTTTTTCACCTAACTTTAGTGATTCACGGCTAACCCACGCTGGGCTAACCTAAGCCTAAAGCTTAGTTTTATGCCTAAGAGTAGTTCCTCACATTGTTAACCTGGAATTTTACCTGCCCTCCAGACGGTTTATCTACCTTCAACATGGTTTACCTACAATCTAAGTGGTATATTAACAAATAAAGAGACCAAAGGCAGTAATGTACAGTTTTAAGATTATGATAAGTAATCACTTTACATAAGCTGTTGAACCAATTGAAAAGCAGATTGAAAGAGAATAGAAAAGAAATACCCACATTGTTGCCATGGGCAACTGTCTATGAAGAAAATGCTTGTAGGGATTGCAGTCAAATGGCTGATGGTGTGCTAATTTTTTAAATAGAACCAGGTACCGGGCTTCATGAGTCCCGCTGGACCCGCTAAAGAAACGTTTCGCGTTTTGTCTGAGTAGAGTTGTCGAGAGCTCGAAATTATCGAGTCTTTTTTTTCTTAAAAAAAGAGTTTTCTTAGACGACTTCCAAACTTCGCTTGGCATTCTTCTGAAACAAGCAAATTTACAATCACATCATGTGATTCACATGCTTTTTGAGCGCTCGAAACTCGAAATCAAAACTCGAAATTTTTTTCGAGTCGAGTTGAACTCGAAATGGCTACTCGAAACTCGAAAATTTTCGAGTTTTCGAGTTTTTTTCGAGTTCAACTCGACTCGACAACCCTAGGTCTGAGCCTAGAGCAATGCTTCGCGTTGCGTTTTGGCCCATTTTGACCCCTATTTGAGTTTCATTTTGACCCCCTTTTTGACAGGGATTATATTTTTCATTAAGAGTGTGTTTTTTCTTGACTAGGGTGTGTCTTCTTGACTTGTTCCGAGTGTGTTTGCAAAAAAAGGTTGACTAAATCTAGCAGAACAAACAGATAAAACATTGTATAATATGCGCATACAAACATTTCTTTATTTCTAAAAGTTGACAGCACAAGGAGTGGCAGTAAAATGAGTAAAGCAGAAGGATGGCAGTTTTATTTTCTGTTTAATTTTTCCTGTATTCGGTCAGCTATTCAGGTGAACTAAATAAAAACACGTTAAAGAGGCAAGTAAGGTTAGGCAACCGCCCTAAAAATAAAGCTAAAATAGTCACTTTTGAGTGCCTGTCTAATTTTTTTGTAACGCCCAAAATTTAAGCGAGCATGTACATATGGACGACATCCAGCTCACCCGGGTGCCAAATTGTTGTATTTTTTGGTTTGGTCTGACTAATTTGTCTACTTGTCTAGCGAAAGTTACGAAAAGCCCACTTCAATATCTCTATACGCTACGAAGGCGGCTACGACGCTGCATGAGAAAAGAGCCAAGACGCATGAAATCTTTGAGCTTGGCCCTATTCAACTGGCCAGCTACTCCTTTAGGTGGTCTAATTGATGGCATTGCTCCTAGTTCATTGAAATGATTTGGTGGTGGTAATATAGTTACTAGACGTTGTCTTGGTGGGGGCTGCAAAAGTCCTAAACAAACTTTTTAGTTGAAAGACTCTTGAATGTAATTAAATAAAATCTACCCCTTCTTTGTTCCGCTGGCAAAGTTGCAGGCAACTGCGAAAAAGACTGTCTTGGGAAAAAGCTAAAAATAAACGGCAAAAGTATCCAATACAACAACTTTGTTACTGGCGGTAATTATCTCTTTCAACGGGCCTGCCTTATTTGTTTCGGCCACAACTTTTTTTTTTGAAATCTGCTTTTCTAGAGTTAGTTTAGTATTTAAACAATTGGTCAGCTGAGATCAGCCACTAATAAAAAAAAAGTGCAATCCTAATTGTTCTTGGCTCAAACTGAAATTTCCGTCAAAATAGCCATTTTTACCGTCAAAGTATTAAGGCTTGATTCTTTCTGCTATTTTCCGACAATTTTGTTTATTTTTTTCCGGCGTGTAGCCCTGAATCTGCTCTGTCCAATGAGGTATCAACTGAACTTATGGTTGTATTGCACTAGTACTACTAATTGTTTGCCGAATTTGTAAGATTCATTAGTGGATCCCCTTGTTGGTGTTGTATGGCCAAGCAAAGTTGAAGTCAAATCGCCTACAAGTCACCAGCAATTTCTTTTCCACATGGCTGATGTGGTTCATTTTTTCCACTATTTTTGCCCTCCCCCACCTGGTTTACCTTGAGAGAGTGTTTTGTCTTTGGTTAGTAGGGTTGGCCTCCCGTATCCCTCCCCTCCGCATATCCCTCCCTCTCGTGACCAAAAGTGCCCAAAATTCCTTCCGTTATCCCTTCCGCCTTAATATTTTTGCTAATATCCCTCCCGCTAGCGATTTTACGGGAGGGAGGCCAACCTTACTGGCTAGACCCTTTGGTAATTATTGATTATTACTCAGCAAAATTTTTGGGCATGCAACTAAGCCTTAGGCTTAGCAAGAGTTTTGTAGTGATAGTAAGAGGTTGTTTATTGCACGCCTAATTTCACAAATTAGGGAACAATTCTATTGGGTAAGGCAAAAGTTCATACGAAAATTTAAACCTTATTTCTAATGATAAAATGTATTCTTTCCCACAAAGTGTTTGGTATCATTTTAAAGAGCAGACAAAAAGCTTTTAAACGGTGTATAACTTTATTTCACCAAATGATCAAAATGGTCACCTTCGGCCGCAATACAACAACAGAGACGTTTTGGAAAATTATAAATTTCTTTCTTTATCATATCCAGTGGAAGACGTCTTTATTCTCGTTGCAGCCACTCTTTGAGATCAGCGATGGTTCGGTGAGGCTCTGAGTACGTTCTCTTCTCCAGTTCCAACCAAACAAAGTAGTCCATCACGTTTCCTTCAGCGAAATTCGGCGGCCACTCTCCATCGTTTTCAGTTCAATGAGTGTCGACACTGATTGAGTCCGGAAAGTTCTGTTAAATCCATTGTTGAGTTTTGACCGCCGGATGCGATCGAGTTCCATCCTGATGAAAGGTCCATGGACAACGACCAAAATGACGACGAGATCACGGTAGCACTTTCCCGATAGGCCGTTTCATCGACTGTGGCTCCTTCCGGCACAAAGAAGAGAAGAGTCTTTCCGGTTGAGGTGACTTCGTCAGACCATGACTTGTTTCTGCTTCTGAGCACGCTGAACAATCCTGTCTCCTCGAATCGTTTTATAGCCTTCAGAACCGTTGCTTTATGAACACCGAGAATCCCAACGATCTCGCGTTGACGCTTTCCTTCACGATGAAGCTTGACAATAGCAGGTCTTAAATCGCTCATTTTAAAAAATAAAAGCAACGAATATTAAAAAAGCATTATATATGAAATGAAAGAAGAGAAAAAGGGCAATTCAATGGTACCAAACACTTCGTGGGAAAGAGTACATTTCATCATTAGAAATAAGGTTTAAATTTTCGTACAAACTTTTGCCTTACTCGATACTACCTAAAATCATGGTACCTGAGTCAAACTGTGTCACCTTTTCTGACTGCATAGTAAATTACCTAGTTTTTTGTTGTAATCTAAGCTGTCTGTTGTTTGTATTTGTAGGGCGTTGTCTGCTAACAAAAACATTTGTTAGACCTTGCCTCGCTCGTCTAACTATATTGCTTGGTGGAGCAACCAGAAGAGACTGGCTACTGGGTGCTCTCTTGCTCGACAACTGACCATCCAGAATTTGTGCAAAGAGAATAGGAATTAAGAGGCGGCGTATTAGCATAAATTAATTCTTGCTCTAAACATCATTTATGAGTTTTAGCGGGTGTAACATAAGTTCGGAACGGATTTTCAAAGCCTTATCTTTTATCAAATTTGAAACCATATCTTATATCTGTTGATACCATTTTGTAGCCCTGAATCTCCTCTTTTTAATGGTATATTATTTGTCAAAAAGTTTATTGAACATGGTTGAACTACGTGCCGGAATTGTGAGCACACATGCAGATAAAGGCACTTTTTGCCCTTGAAAGTCATGAGGATCGGATGTGTACAAGTACTCAAAATTCGATTTTTTATCGACTAAAACTCTAAATTAATGTCTTTTTTTGAGCTTCTGAGGTGATTTTGAGTCGATATGGGGTGTTTAGAAATATTTTTAAAAAATGTGATTTGGGGGTGTATGGTGCGACAATGCAACCATCAAAGGTGACTGGCCGCCAAACTCACGAGATCTGACTGTGATCGACTATTTCGTGTGGCCCTCCCTACCTACAATCGAAAGCGTGCTCCAAACCCCACAAGTCGATTGCTGCGCTGAAGGCTTCTCTGATGAAAGAGTTGGACGCAATTCCTCAGGAGATGATTCAGAGAGCCATTGACAACTTTCCAAAATGACTGAAGAAATGTATTGATGCAAATGCTGGTCATTTTGTTGAGTGAAATAAACATGTGATATGTCATTTGAAAGATGAGACTCAGGGCTATCAAATGGTACTAAGCTTTTAGAAATGTAACAATAATAATAGTAGAAGATAAGGCTTTGAAAATCCGTTCCGAACTTATGTTACACCCGTTAAAAGTACAGGGTGGCGCAAATATATTTGCCTTTTTGAAATGGCTGTAACTTTTTTATTGGCCAATATTTCGGCGAGATACCTTTTCTATCGGATAGAGGAAATTAGGAGTTTTTGTTTGGTACCAAATTTATGATGTTGTTTTCTCTAATTTTCAATTTTAGAGCAGTATAGTCTTCAACATTCAAGAGTAAGCCTTCTGTGTGGTAGAATTTGGCAAGCTGGGTAGTTGTGTCGCTGCACAAAGAATTTTCAAGCGTCAGTATCGTCCTCCATCGCGTGCAAAGGTTCCGAATAAGCATGTTTCTTCAGTCTTGTATGGGTCGAGGTTCTCCAAATTTGCTATGGCCGCCTTACCTTGTCTCACACCGTGAGATTTTTTCTTGTGGAGCTGGATTAAAAGCAGAATATATCGAGAGCCTATTGAAGATGTGGAAGAGCTGATTAGTCGTATTGAGACTGCCTTTAAAGAGCTTCCGCAAGGAATGATAAACCGATGTATCAATACTTATCCTCTTTGTTTGAATTGTTGCATTGCAGTTGGTGGTAGAAGTATGGAAGAAACATTAAATTAAAGCCGCTGTTATTCTTCTTTTCTTGTCAATAAAGGATTTGTCGTCGAGTTTGCCTCCACACAAAAAACTCCCGATCTCCTGTATCCGATAAAAAAAGAGATCTTGCCGAAATATCGGCAAATAAAAAAGTTACAGCTACTTAAAATGGCAAATATATTTGTGCCACCCTGTATAAGTGGGAGCTGGAATTAAAACAGAAAAAGGTAATAGTTCAAACATATTCCACCCACATTCTGTCAGAAAGGGCGCTCTTCTTCCATTCGGCCAAACAATATAAGAAGATTTTTGAAGAAGACTTTTGCAAATTAGTCTTGCTCCTTCTTCTGAGGTTGCCCTTTCTGCTTCAAACTCGGGGTGTCTGTATGTGTGTCTCTCTTGCCAGTCAATTGAAAGAGCAGGACTAATTATTGTAAAGAGCGCAAGAAACCTGTTTGAAATTCGGAGGCAAGACCGGATACACAGCCGGCCATACATATCAGCTCTTTTCATTGTCCTAAAAAGTGTGTTGGACAAAACAAAGATGTTGAGGTGGAACATTTGGTAACTGCTGCCTACTTTTGCTAGCTATTAATTCTGAAAAAAATATGACAGAATTGAATAGAGTGGATGAAGTGAAAAAAAAAATTTTTGAGTATGCGCAGACGTCTGTCTTTGTGGGTATTCTTGTCTGCTTCTCCTGGTTGTTTCTTCTGGTTAAATTACTTTCTATAACAATTTCGCCGTCCACTTGATATCGCTTTTTCAAACTTGTTGATGGTCTCTTGAACTGGTAATAGAGAAATTGAAATTAGTCAATTTCTGACGCAATTTACTCGAAGAGGAGTGGGTATTTGTAAAAAAAAACAAGTTTCTCCTTTCTTCAGCTCATCCTCCTTGGTTATGCGGAGAAGGTTGTTGAAAAAAATTTTCTCCCTCGTAATACACTGACCACCCAATAGATTAAACTTCTCGGAGGACCAAAAATCTTCGGCTCAGGGTCATACCTTTTCTACTATCCCTCAAATGACAGTTTGGCATCCACAAACCTTTTTTAGAATACTCAAATTAGTGGAGCAAAAAGAATTGGCCCTGTCCTAGAATGGGTACTATTTTTTTCCTTTGGTTTCCCTGTTGTTTTAGACTCTTCTAAGCATTTTTCATACGATAAAAACAATAAATAAGCTATTTTCCATACTTTCTCGACACAGAAAGTCAGTTTTTGGAAAATTGTACTTGAAAGTAGTTTCTAACCCCAGGTACTACACTTAGGCATACAACCAACCCTTAGGCTTAGGGCAGGCCAGCGTAGGTTAGCCGTGAACCACTAAACATAGGTTAAAAAGGGTACAGTCAAAACTCGATATAAGGTTCACCCCAGGGACTGGCTGCGGGTGAACGTTATATCGAGCTGAACGCTATATGGAATATGATTACCAAGATTATGATTTAGCCAAGTTTCAAAAAAATGAGATAAAATCAAATGATCAAATCACCGCTTCACGCAAATCCAGTCAAATTCACGCAAACTCACCGCTTCCTTGAGATCTACATGCTTCGCTGGTTTGACACGAAAACGCTTGGACGTCAAACCATCATCGATTGCTTTAAGGATTAATGCCTTTTCTGCTACTCTTACCTGCTTTTGATGCTTCGATTACTTGTTTCTTGACTGCCAACGATACGGCGGTTTGCTTCTTGTTAGGAGTTGACAAAATTGAGGTGAAAATAATAAAATGAGACAAATTAATAAATATTTTAAAAATATAAGCTACATGTAACAAGTTAAGAACAATAAAAATGAAAAAAATTATTGCGATCCTTAAACATAGTTTTGTTTTTCACATGGGACTGGCTTCAGGTGAACACTATATCGAGCTGAATGCCATAGGCTGAACGTTATATCGAGTGTCATTTTGCTTAAATTAAGGTCAGACCAACCAAAATTTTTAAATGTAAATGTTATATCGAGCTGAACGTTACATCGGGTGATCTTTATGTATATACGTTATATATATATGCGCTATGGCTTGGCTAACTACTCTGGCCTGGCCTAAGCCTTAGGCTTATGGTAGTTCTTTACACGGTTTACCTGGTAGTTTACCTATTCTAGGACAGAGCCAAAGGGTTTCACAACCTAAAAAAGTGCACCAAGTAAACCTCCACTTTGCTTGGTTTGTTAATAGCAGATGTCTGTGTGGGATACTCTTAATTAAAATTCTTTTTACTGCATAGATAGGGCAGACACAATTAACTACACCAATAAATAAATAAATAAATGGTATACCAGCAGAAAAAAAATTATCACCGAGCCTGTATAGCCCCACAGAAGTCTGGGCCCTAGTGTCGAATGAAGACTGATTTTTACCTTAGTCACCTGTTGTTTATGACCATTGTAAGCATTTACAATACATTAAAAAACGATAACAAAACTATTTTCCACACTTTCTCGTCACAGAGGGTCGATTTTTGGAAAGACGAAAAGGCTTAAAATTTTCCATATTTGCCTTGAGGATCCAGGGTAAATATTACTCTTAGGCATAGAACTAAGCCTCAAGCTTAGGGCAGGTCAGCGTAGGTTAGCCAAGACTCAGCGTATGCCCTGTTTACCTGTATTTAGTGGCTTACGGTAAACCTAAGCTGGTTTAATCTAAGCCAAGACTTAGTTATATGCCGAAGTGTAGTTCTTGGGGTCTGATGACCATTTACAAGGTTGTCTACCTTGGTTCACCAAAGCAAACAAATTTACGGCTTCTTAAAAATCAACCTTCTATGACAAAAAGGGACGGAAAATAGTTTGATTATCGTTTTTAGCGTACTATAAATCCCCATAAGGGTGGGGGGGGGGTACCAAGGTGAAAAAATATGTACGCATTCGACACCAGGGCCGAAGCCTAGATCACTTCATATAGTGAGCAAAAATTACAACTAAACCCCATGCCGTATAACCTCTATTAATCCTCAGCTCATAATAATCCTCCCCAGCAATAATTTTTATCTCCCTTAAATACTGAGAATATCTACCCAAAATGTGTATTTCCTTGTATGTAAGTAGCTTTGCTCTTTTGGCTTACAAATGCATCCCGAAACAGTAATCGGTTCCCCAAGAATATGCCTTTAGCGACGACTTGTCGCAGATAGTCTTATGTCAATGTTTCTCCTCTACAAAGAGGCTGAAAAATAATCCTGGCTGGAGGATTGCTAAACGTTATACGGTAAGTCTTGCTTGATAAATTTGAAGCAAGCTATTTTAACATTGGCAGGCCATTCTACTTTCTGGCCAAGTCATGGTTGTCCACAAACCAGTGGACGGAGTGCTGAATAGCTTGCTCGAACGGAGTGAACTTGAAGTCGGACAGCAGTCGTTTGAGCTTGGCATTGGAAGCCGTCTTTTTGTATTGTCCGTCGGCCTTGCTGGTGTCGTATATAACTTGTCCCTAAATCACAAACTTGTAGTTAAGCTACTACTCTGCCACATTTTCTCCGCAATAGGCCTGCCAGGCTTACAGGGCGGAACAAAAAAGAAGACCCGCATTTCTTGGAAAATGTGAGGAGGGGATGGGATGGAAAAGCGAACAATACCAAACGATAGTAGGATAACACCACCCCCCCCCTCCAAAACAAAGAATCAATTTTCCAAAAGTGCTTAAAAACTATTTTTAAGCAACAATTTGGGTATAAAAAAGCTAAAATAGTAACTTAGAGGGCAGTAAGGGCTATATTGAGAGGGGAAGGGAGTAATGTAAGGCCACTAATTTGAAAGACCATTCACCCGTCTCCCTACTGAACCAAAAATACGCATACTTTTGAAAAACTGCTATAGAGTATTTAAAACCATAGCGTACAATCCAAAATGTAGCTGAGTGTCTAAGGAAAAACCTTGAATTAAAAAATTGTACCAAAAAAAAGCCTTGGAAGAAATACAGGCATAAATGAGCAAAAAATGTGTTTGGGCAAAGACTTTTTTCCGCTACTGTAACAAAAAAACTCATGCATTTTTGAAATTTTTTTTTAACTCCTTAGCCCGTTTGTACAGAAATATTTTAAAGGACCATTGCCGTTGCCGACAATGGCAATTTCACACGTTTGAACGCTCGCGGAACACTTTTTTTACTCCAAAAATACTGGTCTGGTCAATCAAAGATAGCCAACACTCAGCTACATTTTGGATTTTACGCTATGGTTTTAAATATTTTGTAGCAGTTTTTCAAAAGTGTGCGTATTTTTGGGGCGGAAAAAAGTCTTTGCCCAACACATTTAGCAGCTCATTTATCCAGGAATCTTCATTCAAAGCAACAAATTCTAACAACAAGCGACTTAATACTTCGTCGCATAACCGCTGGACGCGATAGATGGCATAGACTCAACAAGTTTTATAACAACATCAATAGGAATTTTTGACCATTCATTAGCAAGAACTTTGCTAATGAATGGAGAACAATCAGCTGTTTTGGTGAAACTTCTGGCCCGAATTCGTGTGTCCAGCTCTTCCCGAAAAAGAGCTTTGGAGGAAATACAGGCATAAATAAGCAAAAAATTTGCTTGGGCAAAGACTTTTTCCGCTACTGTACATTCTGTATTTTTCAAACTTTAAAAGTAAGGGGCCAATAAAAAAATACGACAGAATTCTTTATTCGTAAGTCCAACCTTAAATTTGAAGGCCTTGATGATGGCATTGACTGCATCAGAAATTGATACCTCATCTTCCTCACCGACAGATAAAATAATTGGAGTCACTTCCTAAAAGTATATTTACCAATTTTTGTTCACAATGTATTTATGTCTTAGACCTGATAATCTCGCAAAGCCCAGATGAAGAGACGAGCCAAATCAAGAGAGTAGATAAATTGTCGAAGGGGTTTGCCGGTCCCCATAATTTTCAGGGGTTTTCCATCCCGTTGTGCCAAAAAGGTTTTATGGATCAAAGAGGGAATGACATGAGCTTCTTCCAAGTTGTAGTTATCGTGTGGTCCAAACACATTGCATGGAACCACGGAAGTGTATCTGAAAAAATACGGCGGCCCTATACCACGATCTGGAGATTCTTTTGCTTTGGTCCCCCTTTTTTTTTTGTATATTTACTGACGAAAAGAATAAGCCCAAACCTAAGAGGGAGGGGTGGTGACAACTATGCCTAAGCCTTAGGGTAGGCCAGCGTAAGTTAGCTAAGACTTAGCGTTTACCATGTTATCCTAGTTTTTAGCGGCTCACGGCTAACCCACGCGGTTCTTTCCCAAGTTTAAAGGAGCAGGAAACTTGCTTGTCACAGCACTTTCGAAATTTAAATTCGCGCGGGACCACTAAAGTTACATTTTTAAAATGAATTTTTTTGACCTTTTTTGGTTTCAATCAATTTCTGTGATGGTGCAGATGAAATAAATTATTTGTACAGTCAAACCTCGATATAACGAACCCCTGAGGACCAGCTAACATGTTCGTTATATTGAAGGTTTCGTTATATCGGGGGTTCGTTATATCGAGGTTTGACTGTAGCATAATTTAACATAATTTCCAACAATCCAACAACAACATTTCAATTAAACAGTGTCGCTTTCATCTATTCCACTTTTTTCCGTGCTAATAGACTGTTCCTCTAAATCGCTTTCCATTATGGCCGCTCCATCGAAAAGATCCTAATAGCGAGTATTGAGTACAGTCGAACCTCGTTAAACTGGCACCCCTAATTCAAAAAAATGTGTTTGTGGCATTGTGTTTTTGACCTATGTTTTGCTGGTGTCTTCTGGGCATGTTATATACCAAAATTTAGCTTAGATTCTAGGCTACGTTTTGGTATATAACATGCCCAGAAGACACCAGCAAAACATAGGTCAAAAACACAATGCCACAAACACATTTTTTTGAATTAGGGGTGCCAGTTTAACGAG
>BBSZ01008589.1:0-11446 GCA_000981365.1 Subanguina moxae
ATCCCCTACTTCATTGACCACCTAATTTCTTGGCAACTCTATCCACTCTGCATATCCACCTAATTTCCTTACCTACTGACTAAACTAGCATAACTCGTCAAAAAAGTACGACCCTAGGTCATGCTCCTTATGCATGCTTCAAAGCATAATTTTCTGCTTAACATTAACGAAGCTCTTTCTCTGAGAGACAACACAATTTTAAAAAAGCATAAGTGGCAAAAACCACGAACTTTCACATGAAATCTTTTCGTTTCCATCCAAGACAAAAAATAAATAAACTATAAAAAATGATTGAAGTGCACCCCCCTAAGTGCACCCCCCTTGAAGTGCACCCCCCTGCTAGAGGGGGGTGCACTTCAGGGGGGGTGCACTTAGGGGGGTGCACTACAGGGGGGTGCACTTCAAGGGGGGTGCACTTCAATTTATACGAACTTCAAGGGGGATGCACTTCAATTTATACGAACTTGCCGTGCACTTAAAATTTGAAAAGCAAAGAAGAAGATGGCCCAAACCGGGATCGAACCGGTGACATTTAGATCTTCAGTCTAACGCTCTCCCAACTGAGCTAGTGAGCCCGTGCGGGAAGATCCATCTATACCCTAGATGATTTATTTAAATGACATTTTTCGAGGTTTTTACACAAAATGCCCTTACACAAAATGTGACACTATGCCCTTTTAGACCACCCCCTACCTCTTTATTTGCCTTGGTCCCGCCTGTCGTTTTAGATATTCCTAAGCATTTCTAACACACTAAAAACTATTAAAAAAAGCTATTCGACCCTTTTCGTAATAAAAAGCCAGTTTTTGGGAAGTCAAAAATTAATGGTACTAGGATCTACATTAGAATAATCATTAATTCAGACAAAAAAAATTTTTTTTAACTTTGCTTGGAGGAGCAAGGTAGTTTTTTTGTTCTTTTAGTGTCAATGCGGCTGTGCACCATAATTTAAGCAAAAATTTGTTACGAGACATTCGTTACGCGGTCACTTTGTTACGCCACAAAAATTTGCATATATTCATTTACAATACTCATTTTTGAAAGGATTTTTTTCATTCTGAGCACTCCAGTAGGCACAAAAGGCCTCAAGAATCCAAATCTGTAAACAGAAGTTCAAGAAGAGGCTTGGTTGCTGAGATATGATCATAGCCAGCCGCAAACTTAGTTTTTATCCTTTTTTCTCCTGGTTTTGATCATATCTCAACAACCAAGCCTCTTCTTGAAATTCTGTTTTCAAGTTTAGAATGAAAAAATCCTTTCAAAAATGAGTACTGTAAATGAATACATGCAAATTGTTGTGGTGTAACAAAGTGATCGCGTAACAAATGTACCTCGTAACAAAGTTTCGCGTAAATTATGGTGTACAGCCGTCAATGCATGTAAAGCCGTAAATTTAGTTGTTTTTACAAGTCTTTCTTGTCAGCCTTTTCAATTTTGTTGCTTGTTCTGTTTACTCTTTTATGAATTACCACATTCCGAGTGAATGGCTTATACATTTCGCACAGTTCTGTTGGCTTCAAATACACGGTCTTTTCGTTTAAATATACTTACTTTTTGTTATAATAAAATTTTTAGGTTTCCCACCGGTTATATATTTGGCATTAAATAAGACTATAAGAAAAGAAACAAAGGAAATGTTTTTTGCAATTGTTGGGATTGGAACGACGACTAAAAATTTTACATCTTCAACCTCTGATTTTTCTGCTGCCGAACAACAAAGAATTAGAGAAGGCTCAAACATTGTAGCCTTGAATAATAATAAATAATTATGCAACTTCATGTAGGATTCAATACCATGACAGGATAATAATAAAAAAAATTAAATTACTACCAATTCACAGTTAATTGTATTGTGTTGGTGCATAGTTAAGAAAAAGGGGTATACAGTCGGCTTTGGTTGTAACGACCCATTGGGGACCGGCTGAAAAATGGTCGTTAGGATGATAGTTGTTACATCAAAAGTCGTAATAGAGAGAGTCTTTTACCAAAAAGTCACTAAGAGGTCGTTATATCAAGCGCTACTTTGATGGTTTTCACACACTTTGCATCAATAGTAAAAGGTTTATTATAGCAAAATTATGGGAGTTGGGTGTTAAATTATCCAACTACTCACAGCCACCTCCAGATGGACTTTTGGGTCAAAAATCTGAATTTGGCACTCCCACCCATCCCCCATAAGATTTGTCCGGCTCCCATACAAAGCTGTGCTCATTTTATAGGAAATTGTCTGAAATTTATGCATATACCTGCAAGACAAATTTATCGGACCTCTATATATGAATTTTCTTATGCTGAAATTCAGCAGCTGAATGCAAAAACATCCGAAAAATGGCAAATTTTTTTCGACTTTTTTAAAGAAAATTTTTGTGATTGAGCGAAAAAATTCTCGCCGTTATTATTTTCAGACACTTCGTAGAAATTGGGCAGGGCTTGCAAAAAATCATCTTCATATCGTGCTTCCTGAATATTTTTTCTCTATGGAATAATAGGATTTGCTTATTATTTTATTACTATAAAGGGGAGCAACCAGTTTGCATACAGTCGAACCTCGTTAAACTGGCACCCCTAATTCAAAAAAATGTGTTTATGGCATTGTGTTTTTGACCTATGTTTTGCTGGTGTCTTCTGGGCATGTTATATACTAAAATTTAGCTTAGATTCTAGGCTACGTTTTGGTATATAACATGCCCAGAAGACACCAGCAAAACATAGGTCAAAAACACAATGCCACAAACACATTTTTTTGAATTAGGGGTGCCAGTTTAACGAGGTTCGACTGCATTACTTAATTATTTGTTTCTGTTCTTGCCAGGTAGTCAACTATTAAACTTTTTTGCAACCTCTTTTTCTAAAGAATAAATAATTGGTCTGTTGATAAAGGAGGTTTTCCTTCTTCCTAGCTATTTGGTTAAGTAGACACTTCTTGATTGATTTCCCTGTGGCCTTGATCCTCTGAAGCACCTCTTCTACAACCGTGGGAGAGTGCAATTGTTCACAAAACACAAAGACAGCTGTCTTTTTTGTGGAGTGCACTTGTTTAGCAAACTGCTGGCTATCGGTAGGAAGAAGCTGCCAGCCAGTCTATTTCTCTCAACAAACTGCTTATAAGAGCACTCTTGCTCGTGCCTTTGATTAAAAATGTTGATTTTTGTGATTTTTAAAAGCTTATTATTTTAGTCATACTGTTTCTTTTTAAAGAGCCCAGTGATCCTTTGTTGATACAACAAATTTGCAGGCTAAAGTGCCGAATCCTTACATGTCCAGAAAATGTTTTTAAAGTGTTTTTAAATATGTTTTACATCGCAAAAAGGGTAGAAAACATGGTTTTAGATGGCTGAAGGACGTTTTTGGAGAGAAAAAAATTTTGACCAAAAATCGACTTTTTGCCTTTGTGCCTCCTTGTGCCTAAATAACTCATACAGTCGAACCTCGTTAAACTGGCACCCCTAATTCAAAAAAATGTGTTTGTGGCATTGTGTTTTTGACCTATGTTTTGCTGGTGTCTTCTGGGCATGTTATATACCAAAACGTAGCCTAGAATCTAAGCTAAATTTTGGTATATAACATGCCCAGAAGACACCAGCAAAACATAGGTCAAAAACACAATGCCACAAACACATTATTTTGAATTAGGGGTGCCAGTTTAACGAGGTTTTGCTTTGTGATCATTGAGTTTCTACGTTTTTTTTTTGTAAAAATTGCTTTACAACCAAGTGCTGCTTGGATATTTGTTTTTTTTTCTACCGCACGAACCAAAAATATTTTGTTGTTAAAGGGGCATGCCCGTCGCGTATGAGAATATTTTTTGAGCTTAAAAAAAGCAGGTATCAAGCAATTCAACATTTCGTGCGCTTTTTTCATTTAAGTGTCGTCACTGTATGATTGCTATTTTACTCGGGCTTAGGTACCCCTTTGGCAAGAAAATATGATTTTTAGACAAAAGGTTAAAAAGTAATAATATTTCTTTCCCTGGACTTGTGCAAAAAAAATTTACTTTTAATCTCAGAAAATAAGAGCTGATAAGAAAAAAAGAAGACGGCTACAAATAGGCGTGCTTCTTCAAATTATTTTTTTTTTTGATAAAAGTCGGTACTTTTGTGATAAAAAGTTTTTGAGAACTCACTCCTACGTCACTCCTCGAGAGAAATACTTTTTGAGCGTTTCTTCGGAGAATTCCCGGAGAATTCTCCGATTACCGGAGAAATACTCCAGTAATGCTTATTCGAGCAAGTACATCCAAAACATCAATACAACATCTTCATTGACGCAAAACAAACAGATTCACTCAAAGATATTTTGAAGAACTTCAAAGGACGACTTCTTGGTGAGGCGATCGATTTGCTGTCTAGCTGGCATTCCTGAAACGAGAAGTTTCTAAGTAAGTCACCGTTTGAGATAAATAAAAGACCTCCATGAGTTTTTCCATTCGTACGGCATCATTCATATCGAGAGCATTACAGAATTTGCAGTATCCGATAAAACCTTGTTCAGTAAGGGAGACTAGTGAATGGCCCTTCAAATTAATGGCCTTCTATGACTCCCTTCCCCTCCCATTTCAGCCCCTATTCTCCTCTAAGTTGCTATTTTAATCCCTTTTTAGCAAAATTTTTACTTAAGCACATGTGGAAAAATCGATTTTGTAGGGGGAATATAACCGAGAAGCGTCAAAATTTGATTTTGAATGCAGTAAGAGTCTAATATTCGCCTACCCAGCGGCATTTACCTATACCAATAATACACCGCCGCGGTAACAGGACAAAGTTAATAAAGTGTCTGTAGGCATGCAACCCAAGGCTTGAAATGAGAATAAAAAGGAAGATTGGGGTTTCACATTTCACGCAGATAAATTTTTGTGTGCACTTTTGACTGTGAAAAGCCCCAAAGAGCTTTAATCAATGCACACTTGTTTTACGTATTTTAATACCCCAATTTCACATTGATTTGGTGTCAAAACATCTATTCTGTTAACCTAAATTCTAACTCGCTGTAAAGAAATGGTCTAAGAGCCAATAAAAAAGGGTTAAGGAATAAAAAGAGACTGGCCTAATGTTCTCGCCTCTTACCAGACAAATTGCCTATCCCCAACGTTATTGTTGTTGCGCATAAATAATTCTTCAATGGTGACAAAATTTTGTGCCTCTTCTATTTTTGCATGTGTTAATGCTTTTACTTTATTGGGAGCAGCAGTGCCAGCAGAAGTCTGGTTTTTCTCTCCCATTTACACACTGCTGCTTTTCAACTTGCCTTTTTAAATTGTAAAGTAATTGAGTTCCACCCTTTTTAAAAAACCTCTTTTATTCTTTGGTTTTTCTTGGTTATTCTTTCAAGCTTTTAGCTGACCTTTCGTAACGGGCGTCCTACCAACAACATCTATAATCATGTTTTGTTGGTGTAGTATCACATGAAACACGTAGAAAATTTTGATCGAAAAATCAGAAAACCAGAAATATTTAAACGATTTTTGTAATTTTTTCCGATACATTTTTGTAATTACCACGTCTCCAAATCAGTATTTTTGTCTCATTTTATTAATTGCCTCAATTTTTTTTTTCAATTTTATTGTGATCATTGATGAAACGCAAAGCTGAAGACACAGGCTATGAGCTGATGATTGTACTTTTCTTTGAACAAGAGAGAGAAATGTACTTGAATGTGGAGAATTCCTTGATTGTGATGAACATATTTCAACATCCATCTTTAAAGAGTTACTTGAGATCCCTCTTTTTTAAAAAGCATTCTAAACCATTCATGTTGATGAACAAAAGCAAAGGCATGGCCCAAACCGGGATCGAACCGGTGACATTTAGATCTTCAGTCTAACGCTCTCCCAACTGAGCTATTGAGCCCCTTGGAGACTTATGAATATTTATACTACATTTATAAGCTCTGAATCATTAGGTTTTCCTAACTTCTATTCACACTTTTATCACCTAAGCCTGAGCTTGAATTGATTCAGAAGCTCAGTGTTTGATTGAATTTTGACCTCTTGCCAATGTGAAAGGACGAGAATAGTATATTCTGCCCTTCTACTAAGTCGTCTTCGCTAAACCAACCTAGACGAACATCTTACGGGATTGGCCTATTTCGTCATAAACCATTATTAGACTGTTGAAATATCTTAAAATTTGTTTAAGTTTGTTGTCTTGTTAGAATATTCAATAATGATGCAGTATTTTGGCTGAGGGGATTTTTTTTGAGGGAATTTTGTCCGTGCAGATTTGGTCACGTACCGGAAGCTATAAGATTTTCATATAGCTAGGCCTAATACCACCCCGCAAATGACTTTTATCCACTGGTCATCTATTTGTTTTGTTAAAGGAAGTGAATTTGCAATAAATTTGGAAAAGTGAATAAAATTTGGCGTTAATCAATGTTCTCCACTCCTCCTGCTTTTCTCCTGTCTATCCTGCCAAAAATAATGCAATTTAAGGCGGGTCCGCTCCTGCCCAAACAAACTTTATTGGTTTACGAGAAAGACAAACGTGCATGGGGTTAGCTTAAGTTGCTGCCCTAATAAAAATTCCTCGCATCGGTATTCCCATTTTTAGTGTTCTTGTGCCCGTTTTGCACATTGGCTTTATTAAATTGCTTAAATAGATATTTGAGGGCGCATTAGCAGTAGTTATGAGTAAGCACAATAATTCATTTGCAAATTTTTTATATTTTTTATACTTCCCAGCATGTTTGACACAAAAATGACTACAGTCGAACCTCGTTAAAGTCGAACCTGGCACTCCTAATTCAAAAAGATGTGTTTGTGGCATTGTGTTTTTGACCTATGTTTTGCTGGTGTCTTCTGGGCATGTTATATACCAAAACGTAGCCTAGAATCTAAGCTAAATTTTGGTATGTAACATGCCCAGAAGACACCAGCAAAACATAGGTCAAAAACACAATGCCACAAACACATTTTTTTGAATTAGGGGTGCCAGTTTAACGAGGTTCGACTGTACAGCTAAAATTATGATACCCTAGCACGTTTCCTCAAAGTTTGACCTTTTTTATGTTCGTAAAAAGCAGTACGCCAATAATTTTAAAACTTTTTTATTTTTATTGTTTAAATCTTGTACAGTTTTCTATCTTTTTTTTTGTAAAAAAAAAAAGAAGATGATGTGGTGTATGACCAGTTCGTAACTCTTTTTCAATTTCTTATTAACTTTTTTACAAAAATCATATGTTTAAAAGACTTTTATTATTATGAGACTATTTACTAGACAAAAGGATTTCAGAAGTTTGAAAACAGAATCTCAAAAAGTGGCTTGGTTGTTGAGATGTGATTTTGTTCACCATTGAATTCTAGACTAGATAGTGCTTCTAGTTTTGAATTTTTAGACATAATGATTGTGAACGAAAAACGAATTGAAATTATTTAAAGATATTGCCGAGAGAAATTCAACTCATTCATCGTTTGCTGAACTTCATCACTGTTGATAAATGGCCTTCTAACAGTCCGAATTTTAATACCATGGACTATGCAATTTGAAAATTCAATCAATTGAAAAAGATTCAGAAGTCTCGCCGAACTCAAAGCTGCTCTTCAAAACCTTGGGATGGAATTGACGTTGGAGTGCTCGTCTCAGCCGTGGACAATTGGCGAAAAAAGAATGCATTTATGTGTCCAAGCAAATGGAGGTTATTTTAAAGAGTGATTAAAATACCTAGTGCTAGTGTTGTCCTCTTTCCGATGTTGTCAATTTTTTGTTTTGATATTCAATAAAAAATACTTTGAAGAGTTGATTTTAAGTCCGCACGTGAACTTTTTCATGTTTAGTATTTCATGTTTAGTAAATTATGTTGTTAAACTTTGGAAATTTCCCATAGTAACTACTTATAATTCATTTAGCTTTTTGTTTTTTTTGAGGGGGGCGGTATACACTAATAGCGCCAAATTGTTTTTTTCTGAATTTTTTTTCGTGTTATGCGTACAGTCGAACCTCGTTAAACTGGCACCCCTAATTCAAAAAAATGTGTTTGTGGCATTGTGTTTTTGACCTATGTTTTGCTGGTGTCTTCTGGGCATGTTATATACCAAAATTTAGCTTAGATTCTAGGCTACGTTTTGGTATATAACATGCCCAGAAGACACCAGCAAAACATAGGTCAAAAACACAATGCCACAAACACATTTTTTTGAATTAGGGGTGCCAGTTTAACGAGGTTCGACTGTAGTAAGTTTGGCATAGGACGTGATAGGCAGTGACAACAATAGTTTTTTACTAAACGCCCTGTACCACATTTACTTAGCTGAATAAGAAAAATACCTAAGAAGAAGACTAATTCTGTAGCAATAACATGTAACTGAGAAAATTGCGTGGATTGCTTGGTAGCCATATTTTTTCAAATTCAAAAACTCTTATTGGCAACAAGCATGCCCATTTAAAAATAGTGGACAGTCGATCAGGTATTTTGGAAGGAAAGTGTATTACCAGCCCAGGCAGCCCTCTTTTGATCATCGCACTGGAGAACAGGTGCGACATATATGCGGAGCCAGTCCTTTTTTCTCCACCACCTATAGAGAATCAGGCGATGAGCGTCTCCAATAGCCACATCTATGATTGGCCTTAAAATGATAGTTCTATTCCTAGTATTGCAGTCAATTTGTTTTTTTAAACCTACATGACTGATTCCACTGTTGCTAAATGTCTTTCTTGCTCTTCTAAAAATACTGAAAATGGCATTAAAATAGCTAAATATAAACTTTTTAGTCAAAAGAGTCGAGGTTGATTAGAGGGGAGCGACTATTAAAGAGGTGGAGGGGCGATTAATACAGGGCAAGTAAAGCTTGGGATCCCTGCTTTGAGATAAAACTTTTCATTCAGTCTACTAACCATTGGAAGAGGTCAATAAAGCTGTCTCGTGTGGCAGGAAAACAGCCCCTCGAAGTGGAGGCCAAAAAGTGCTGGAGTTGCGAGCACCTGCAGAAAACAAGTTATGGAAAATACTTTATTATAAGGAATCCTTTTAACTTTTAATCAACGTGTGTGTAGCAATGTTTTTCTTTTCAAAATTTATATCTGTTCTTAGAACATTACCCCTAGTTATGCAGCCCACATGCCGACAAAATAAAGTGCCATCCTCCAAAAAAACCGATGAAACCAGTTAGAGAAAAAATAGAATTCCATAAAGACGTTTGTAAAAGGAATTAGGGATATCCTTGTGAGGACGCAAGACGCAAGGCAGGTGAGGACGCAAGGCTTTTAATGCAACTTTTGATATTTTTAAGTAAAAGCATCTCTTTTTAGAAGTTTTTTAAGCCCTCTGCAGCCCTTTTAAATACAATTTATGACAAAAAAAAAACAAATGGACAATTTTAAATGGGTTGAGGGCTGTATTGGGAAGGGAAAAGAATAGAGCCACTTTGTAAAAGGGCTACTCTACCATATTTTATTGGGAAGAAGGGCTGCATAAGGGAGGCGAAGGGACAAATGAGGGGCCAATTTGTAAGGAGGAGGGCCCACTCAGGAAAAAAAAAGATCTTGGACATAGTTCCCCCTTGCAGAGACCTACCGCAAAACTTGATTTTTTTTTGGGTGAGTATAACCGAGTAGCTTTTTTTCTAGAAGGGGACTATAGCCCAGTAGCGTTGAGTACTCTTATTCGAAATTTCGAGAAAAAGTATGGTTAACTGTGTTTTTACCCCGCATAATAATAAAGCATTTAGGATAGTTGGTTTCTTAAAACCTACAAATTCTTAATCAAAATACCTGGGATATCCATGGAAGAACAAATAGAAGAAAAAGAGTATAAAATAAGGCCGTATGAGAGGTAGATATAGAAAGGCACAGCACCTCTACTTTTAATTGAACATGCTATCTAAATTGAGCAAAATTTAAAAAATTGTGATTTAATGCTAAATGGTAAACCTTGGACAAGTCCGTAGAAATTTTATTTTTTCGGCTGACTGGGCCATTCATAGGACACTTCATTGGGTTCTAACACCACCAAGTGGGGCAAGCAAGGCAAGTAGTAGCAATTAGAGGGAATATGAAGAAAAGACTAGTCAGATTTGGCTCAAACCATTTTAGCCAACACACTTATAGAGTGACACAAGCCTCGCTAGCGTCAGTTCTAAGCCCATCATGCTGAAAAACGGCGTGATTCAAGAATTTACTTTGTTCACAGTAACGGTTTTATTTTAGACTCTTAAAACTGTTCTTTTTTTATCAAATTTCTCAGAGTTTAAGGGTAAAGGTGGCAACATTTCAGTCCACTTCTGCTAAAATATCCCCTTTTACAATCTCAGCTTTCAGATGATTTTAAGAAAACTTAATTGCACATTAAAAAATTCAAATAAGCATTCACCTCATACATTTCCTTTCTATTAATAACTGATATTGTCGGTTCTATGATCGCAAGTTCGACAAATTATCCTACTTAATTAACTTCTAACTGTGTAAAAATACCCAAAGAAGCTAACAAAAACATTTTCAACATTCTTTTGCCCCACTAATCGTGCTTTTTGGGAATAAATATAAGCATCTTCTATACACTAGCATAATTACATCAGAGAATTAAAAGACTATATTGATGCAGCAAAATAATGCTGGCAGTATTTTTAATCGATTTTCCTAGCATTTCTGCTAGGAAACCTGGTACGAAGAAATTGCGAAAATTAAAAGACCGGGTAAGGTTCAGGTTAATTTGCAACAAAGTCAGCCGGAAACTGGGTCCAGAGAGTTGACCGGATTAGAAAAACCTGGATTAGTAAATTGCAAAAAAATTTTTGCTAATTTCTAAAAACAATGCCGAAACTCGCAGAAAACCATCAAAAATAAGACTAAAGGCAATTTCTGGGATTAGAATGGAATTGGTGAAGAAGCTTTAAAATCACTTTTCATTTTCTATCTGGATTTTGTAAAGACACTAGAAATGGAAAAATTAGAGCAGACTTTAACTTTTTAAAAAACTTATGAGGAAATTCCAATGCGTAAGTAAGATCTTCCGCATACTAAACGCAAATGAAAAAGAAGATATCACTGCTCTCAAAATAATTATACGCTAGCTGAGAGTAATTTTTTAAGAAGGCCAGCCATTAGAGACAGATTACTCTCTGGGGATTGCCTTAGCAATTGTGCCTGTTGCAGTGAATAAATTTTTAACAAAGAAAAACAAATTGTATGTTTTTAATATGTACTTGCTCCAAAATTTTGGAATAGAAAAAAGTTGAAATTTTTCTTTGTTTATTTGAACAGGGAGCGAAAATTTGATAAAAAGAATTTGGCCAAAGCGGTTTTATTTTTAACCTTGGTTCTCCCTGTTGTTTTGGCCTCTACTAAGCATTTTCAATGCGCTAAAACTATAAAAAATCAATTAAAATGTTTTTATTTTACCTTGGGTCATCAAGGAAAAACAACTAAAAATTTTCTACTTTACAACAACCTACTTAGGCTTAGAGCACAACTTGATCAAAAAAAAAAAAAAAAGAAATAGAGGAAATAGCTACAGT